>JANHJO010020381.1:0-10509 GCA_032468235.1 Pseudoxyrhopus heterurus
GGGGGGCTCAACAAAGTGAAGGTTGCAGTTGCATGATTGAAGCTTCCCCTTTTTACATGCTTCAGACATACAACTGCATTAGCCAAGTGAATTTTGTCATACATTCTGCCCTCCACATAACCAGGTCTTCATGACCTTGTGAAAAGCCAACAGGTTGGAGTCATTCTGGTCACTGAAGGAAGAATGTTTCAGAAGGCAGGCACAATGGCAGAGAAGGCACATCTTCTTGTCCCCGCGGACTGACATTTCTTGGCTTCAGGACTCAAAACTTCCCAACTTGCTGGACCACATTGGGTAAAAAGGACTGGGAGAAGATGATCCCTTAGATAGTCCATTGCCAAATCATGAAGGGCTTTAAAGATAATAAAGAGCAATTTGAATTCTACCCAGATGCACGCTGGCAGTCAATGTAGCTCACTTAGCACTAGTATTACATATCTCCAATATCGGGCACCATTTACTACGTATGCAGCTGCATTCTGCACTGGTTGAAGTTTCCAAATGGTTTTCAAGGGCAGCCCCATGTAGAGCATGTTGCAATCATCCAGACAAGAGGTCACAAGGGCATGAGTGAATGGTGGCAATTGGTGCATAACCCTAAGTGTACAAAGCCAGGAATCCAAGAAGACTCCCAAATTGTGCAATCGATCCATCTGGGCCAGTGCCACACCCTACAGGACCACCAATGGAAAAACCTTGCCCAAAAACCTTGCCCAACTACCCCAAGGTCTCTATCTTGCTTTACTTGAGTTGAAGCCCATTGCATCTCATCTCTTCTTCTTTGAAATTGTTCCATGACTAGGAAGGAGGCAATGGCAAACCACTTCTGAAGGAAACATCACCAAGAAAGCTTCTTCCACAGAATCAGACACAGCTGAATGGAATGGAATTAAAAAAAGCTGGATCAGTTACTGGGTAATAATCATGTTTAATAAGGATTTCAAAACAATATAAGCTAGACAGTCTGAGGAAGAAAGCAACCACTTTTCTGAAGATCTGATTTTCCCCCCTTTTGTTTTCTGATCTCCACCAGAATTGTAAGATTTCAGACTTGCAAGATTTTATTAATGTAGCTTTACAATAAAATAAAATTAGCTTATCTGATCATGTTTCCTGCCTGGTCTACCTGGTATAGCTGAAATCAATCTTGCAAGCCTGAAATTACAATTTTCCTTCCATCACTTTTATACAGCCTGATAAGTTAGGGAGGATCCATCCTGAATCTCTTGTTCTGTCCATTCTGCACCTGCAAGCTATGGTGTCTCTTAAGTGACTGTTCCCTAGGCAACATCTCTTCACCAGGTCTCCCAGGGTCATTCCCACATACCATTACTCCATTTGCTTAGTACAGCAGGAAATTTCACAACTTTATATAAAATTGATGCCTTTGTTATCTTCCTTCTGGTCAATAATCTTGCTTTGTTTACATTAATATACTTTTGAAATCATAGTAGTCCTTTTTAATATGCTGTGAGTTGAGAAAAATGCCATGCAGTCTCAGAAACAGTTGTTGACTCTCCTATTGTGCACAACAGTTGTAATCTGCACAATCACAACTAAGTACTAAAGGATGTTTATTGCCCATTGATTGATTCCTGTTATTATTGGTTCCTGTTATTGATCCCCACTCCTAAATTGTAAGATAATACAGGAAAATAGGAATCTTCTTGCATGCAATGATTTGAATAAATATTGAAAATAAATACTGTGATAATAGGTGACCTTGTTTGACCTTGAAACCGTAAGAAAGGGTGGGACAACACTGGAAAATCCCAGGATTAGTCTGAAACATCCAAGAAAAGTTAATTGGAAGCTATTTCTGCATTGTTTACACAAAAATAGCAAGGATTTGGCCACATGGTCACTGCCAATGCTTCAAGGTAGATCAGACTAGGAAGCCAAAGTCCTGAATGCTAGTACTACTTTTATTATAAGGTTACTGTGCAGAATTTTGCAAGCCTGCATAGGCTTCCCCTTTCCCTCCCTTTATCTTCAGGAGAGAGTCGTGTCTGATGTTTTGTCGAATTATACTTTTTCCCCTGGACTCAGATTTCTTTTATCTAAAAGTTGTCTTGGTTGCGGATCTTCCTCCTGTTCGTCAAGGTTATTACTTCTACCCATTACAGTCACATACCAGGTGTGAAAGGAGATTCGCCATTTTAATTTACACAGGCAATGATAGAGATACATATGAATTTCCTAAGATGTAATTGTTCTAATAAAAACAAAGAGCCTTTTGATCACATCAGGGGAACGTTCCAAAAGGAAAAATGAATAGAAGCAAACTGAAACGCGATTAGCTATTGTTAATTTCACTTTTGTTTGCCCATATACACTGTCAAAAGTAATCAACCCACATTACTGCTAACCTTTCAAACTATCTGTCAATCATTTCCTAAATAGCCACATCTTTTTATTTCTCTCTCTCTTTCTCTCTCACACACATACACACAGAGACAAGTGCAAGCAGGAGAACAGATATAATTTGTAAAGTCAACTATGCAAGGAGAAAAGGCAAATCTGTGGCAATTTTATATCAAGAAGAGATTATGAAAGAAGATACCCAGCAATCCTACTGTGATAGAAAAACATGGTTCCATCTGTCTTCCTCTTCATGTCCTCTGGCATTTATTACCTTTCTGTGATCTTCCTCAGGACCTGCATCTGGCCTGCCCAGGACTATCTCACCTCCTGTGGCATGTTGCATGTACAAACTTTGTCTTCAAGGTCTTCTGCCTTTAGCTCCTTCATCTTCTCTCCTGGACCTGCTCTTTCATGGTGTATAGTTCTTGTTATTTTCTGGGAAAAACAGAGAGTGTATCCTATGTGCATTGTGAGAGCACATTCCTAAGTCTCCATGTTTTTCTAATAAATATAAGAAGTGCTTTCCTCTTGCCTATCCTCCCCACACCCATCAAATTCCTATCGATTCTCTGTTCAGTTGACTGGTGAACTTTAGGGTAAGTTCAACTGAACAGAAGTAAATACAAGTGAAAATTGAATTTTAGGATTATTATAGTTACTAATTTGATCTTTCCTCCATTGTTTCCCAAAACATTATCATTATCATGATGGTGGAATACAGTTCTTATTTTACCACATCAATATTCTGTTGCATTGATAATAATGATGATAATTCCCTCTTTGTCCAGGAGCTCAAAATGACTTATATGGGGATTTCCCTTCATTTAATCCCCATGGACTGAAAAAGAACAATTGGCTTAAAGTTAGTCATTTAGACTCAATTACACAGCATGAACTTTAATCTGGATCCCTAGTCACAGTCTAAACAGGTTATTCTATTTTGTAGTCTATCAAAAGTACTGATCTATCACCTCTGCCTGGTTCATCTTACTCCTGGCTATCTATAGGAATGTGAAGTTGCAAGGTCCATTCATTTATTGAGTTTTTGGAAACACCACCATTTGTTGCAATCCAAATAATATGTAAACCAGGTTTAATTCCCTCACCCACCCATCTCCGCTGAAGAATTGGGATTGCTTTTCCTAATGATGATACGAGAAAAGGATAAACCAGAATAGCACATTGCTAGGGAGAATATGCAGCACAGGTAATGTGAAGAGCATTGGTCTTAAGAATGGCAATCATGCATCTGTTCCGTAGAACCACAGAATGTCAAGATGTTGCTTCTCCAAAAAGAATGGAAGAAAAGCAGAGAGAGCAGGCAGAGACATGAAAAGTAAGATGATTGATACTTAGCTGGCTTTTCGTGATGTACTATGGTCAATTAATATAATCAAGGCTTTTCAAATTGCTAGGGACAACACATTGGCTAGTCTTTAGATCTCTTGACAAGAGTATCATTCTTAGCAATGAGATGAAGAAATGGGCTCCTCAAAATGAAAGAGAAAGACTTTTCGGTGATTATATAGGAACCACTATTCCTATTAAAAATAATAATTTTGCACTTGAAAATCCACTCTGCTATTAAGCTAAAAACATCTCCCCGGAGAGTTGCTATTCTAAGCAGCTATATCTGCCACTTAAAATGAAATATCATTTAGAAGAAGGGAGGGGGGGAAGTGGTTGTGTTTTCCACTGCCGCCGATTTTTTGTTGTTACGTTTATGACATTCATACAAAAGAGGAATTTTAGGAAATGCCTTTGTTTTCATTTTGTAAGTGCTGTAGAACTCTATTTATTTGCTGGCAATCACTTTGAACCTCTTCATTCTCAGGAAGGCATGAGTTTGAATTGCAGGGGGAAAAACATTTGTCTCTCAGCCATTTATAAGCTGGATCCCATGATTTTCAGACAATTTAAACCAGCTTAGGAAACGAACATAAGAGCCATTGGGTAGGCCCCAAATATAATATGATCCTGTAACAGGTCTTCAGACAGAGCAGGATTGGAAAACTCTAATGTACCTCAGACAGGCAACCTGAAATGATGATGTGTTATGTGCCAATAATCTTGTAACCTCAATTGGTGCTGCCTGTTGGGAGAATTCCACGGGACAGGATCTTCAGATATGAAAGTCAGTGATTAGAGAAATTGATAGAGCTACTTTAGCAGTGTCTGGAAAACCACAGTTCTTTGAACTAGAAGTCCACTCTATATAATACTGTTCAGAACCAGATTGTCACTCAGATAGTATCTGCCCACCTTACAAGCCCTGGGGGGGGAACCCGGCTACTACCAGTAAGAACCATTAACATCAGGAACTTTTTCTGACACCATGCCTTTCACTGGAATATTACTCTCCCAAACAAATCCTCTTCGGATTTTGAAAAAAATATTCTTATTTTTTTTTTCATTTTTGGCTTTGGGATCAGAGTATATATTTTTTGGCAATGGAAATGTTGGTTTGTTTGCTGCTTATTGTTCCTTGGTGGTTTTATGTAATTGTTGTTTAAATGTTTTATCACTTTTATTCTTGCTACCCAGTGGGAGAATAACTGCTTAGAATTACACATGACTGATATGTCATGTAAATCCAAGCAAATAAATATGTAAATAAAAAAATAGCAATCCTTCAAATAATTACCACATTGGAAAATTTCCCTATGTAGACTGAGGTTCACTGAAACTCAATATGTAAAATAAATCTATCATATATTCTTCTGAGAGACAATATGCACCATTAACTTCCAATGAATTTTACAGTGGCACAAATAATCCACAAAACCATATACATACACACAATGGTGAGATTCAAAAAAATTTACTACTGGTTCTGTGAGCTTGGCTTGGTGGGTGTGGCTATGAGGTCAGCCAATCAGAGGTGATATTTGCCACGGTCAGCCAATCAGAGATGGTATTTGTCGGTTCTCCGAATTATCGCTACCGATTCTCCGGAACCTGTTGGAACTGGCTGAATAGCACCTCTGCATACACACTCACACACCCATCTCCTTATTTATTATGACTAAAGGAAAATGGAGACAAAAAAATCAAGAAGGCCAACTCATAGCCTGAATCAAAGACCTGCCCCTTTATCAGCCCTTCCAGGTAAACTAGACAGGCAACATGGCCAGATGAGCTAATTCTACTTTAAGGCTACAGGAACAGAATCTTGCAAATCTGAAAGTACAGATCTCACAGAATCTTTTTTTGCAGCCTGATCAATTAAGGTAGATCATTCCTAGGTTTCTTTCTCTGACTGTTAACAGGGGGCTCATCCCACTCTTGTCTGATTGTTTCCTAGGCAGCATCTCTTTCCTTTGTCCCTCAAGGTCATTCCCACATATCATTACACCCTTTTTTTATATGTGCAGGGCATAGAGTGGACTTTTGAAAAATGGAAATCCTATGCATGGCCAGGATAGTTTATTTAAAATAATGCAACACCAGAGATGCTATTCAGCCAGTTCCGACAGGTTCCGGAGAACCGGTAGCGATAATTTGGAGAACCGGCAAATACCACATCTGATTGGCTGATCACGGCAAATACCACCTCTGATTGGCCGATTGCATAGCCATGCCTACCAAGCCATGCCCACAGAACTGATAGTAAAAAAAAATGAATCCCACCACTGTGTAACACACTTGTTAACTTGATTCCTTCAGAATGTTCATGCAGACCAACTACTCCTGACACAAGAACGCATACATTCCTGATAAAGGGAATTAGTAAATTTGCTTGCCAGTAGAACAAAGGGGGGGATATTAAAGCATTTTCTAAAGTCTGAGACTCTTTATAAGAGTTGAGCAGTTCAATGTGATAACAACATGTTTAACTGGCTGTGAAACTGAGCTCAGCCTCTAGGACCTGACCTGATTAGTGACTAGATTTAACTTCTTTTCCTCTCAGTATTCAAGACTCACTCTTAATAGAGTTATCCTATGGTAAGATGGGAGGCCAATAAATTTTATTTTAAAAATAAATAAATAATCCTCCTAGCTTGAACATTTCCCACAGACAGCAGAAGTTCCAGGAAGGAGTTGCAGATCATAAGTTTCTCTATTAAGCTCTTCTAGGAGTCTGAATAACAATGATCAAAAAAAAAAATTACAGGTGACTAATACTTTTTCAACAAGTTTTAATCCAATATGATTCTCTACCTTGGTTAAACTGGCATTCGACCATAAGATGACATCAGGGATGCATCTGAGAATCTATAACACTATTTCCCAGGACTTTGGCACTGTTTTTAGGAAGGAATAATTAGAAGGAATTACCCTGGAGATGAATTATTCTAGTTCTTGGCCTGTACAAAGAGGCCATACTTCCAGTTTTAAGTAACCATCATTCCGAGGGACTATTGCTATTTTCCTTACTTTATAAAAATTAATACTTTTTAAGATATAAAGCATCCATATGTATAAGTATTCATTCATTTGTATTTTTGATGCATACATTCTTTAGAACATACTATTTTCTATATTTTCTATATAACCAAGACCAGACCAGGGAAGACACCTGGACTTTTGCAGGCTGTATCAGATCCATCGAAACCATGGGAAGAAATTGGCATGGATTTTCTAGTTGACCTTCCTAAAAGCAGTGGCGCAACGGTGATATGGACTGTAATTGATTTATTTTCTAAACAGGCTCATTTTATTCCTTGCCGTGGTCTACCCTCTGCTCGACAATTGTCTAAATTATTTATTAAGCATATCTACCGTTTACATGGTGTTCCCAATCGGATTATCTCAGATCGTGGAGTTCAGTTTACAGCCCGGTTTTGGCGACATTTTGTTAAACTGATTGGATCTTCGCAGGGTTTGAGTTCAGCTTACCATCCATGTACTAATGGTGCCGCTGAACGAGTTAATGCAATGATTGGACGTTATCTCCGTAGTTATGTTTCGGCACAACAGAACGACTGGGTAGACTTACTTCCCTTTGCGGAAGTGGCTTACAATAATTCAATTCATAGCAGTACTGGAATGTCACCATTTAAGATTGTGTATGGAGTGGATTTCCCTGCTATCCCAGAGTTACCAACAGATACTTGTTCAACATTGTCACCAAAGGAGTGGAGTGAGCAATTTACTAAAATATGGACTGTTGTAAAACAGGCGTTACATCAAGCACAAATGAAGTATAAAAGTCAGGCAGATAAACATAGACTGGATGTAAAACCATTCAAAATAGGCGATAAAGCATACCTTTCAACTAAGTACTTAAAATTGAAGATGCCCAGTAAGAAATTGGGTCCTAAATACGTCGGACCATTCCCTATCGTCAAAATAATAAATCCTGTCACAGTACAATTACAGTTGCCACCCTGTATGCGGAGAGTACATCCAGTCTTCCATATTAGTCTATTGAAATGGGCAGCTGATGTCCCTGTTCAACCTCCTGGCCCTGTACAGAGCAACCAATTTGAGATAGACGCGGTCCTGGATTCTAGAATCCGCCGGAAATGGTTGCAATACCTAGTACATTGGAAGGGCTACCCTGCTACCGAGGTTTCATGGGTAATGGCGTCTGATGTCCATGCAAATAAATTAGTTAGACGATTCCATCGTCAATATCCCACCAAACCAAAGCCGGGGGATGTATTATCCTGATATGTTTCTCTTTTGTCTCCCTGTTCCGTCTTCAGGTGGGTCGTTGGTAGGGGGAGCCGCATGTCGGGGCTCATCCTTTCGCCCTCGACACTTGATGACTCAAGCTGATCGGCGATTCATCCTACCTGCAATAATGTTGGGATGCTGCCGCCGGATGTGGGGTGGGGTGTGGCTGGGCCATGGTGGGGTGTGGCTTAGATTAACATAAATGGGGGTTAAGGGCCTTACTACACTGTTGCTGGTTTTGATTTCATTTGGACTTTCATCTGTTCCTCCTTTTGGTTTGAGTAATGAGATTCAAACTGCAGAGTGGTGAGTCCATTTATTTTGGCGTTGGAGGGGAGAGACAGTTCGTTACACTGAGATAAACAGAGATAGATGGATAGACGATAGAAAGAGAGACAGATGATAGATTGATGATAGATAGATAGATAGATAGATAGATAGATAGATAGATAGATAGATAGATAGATAGATAGATGAGAGGGCGGGAGACAGAGAGAGATAATAGTAAAAATAGCCTATGCAGAGAGGCTTCAGAGACACCGCAACCATAGTGGTGAGATGGATGCAGGAACAAAATGCACTGAGCAACACAACCAAATAGCTACCTTTGTGTACAGCAACAACTGCACAGTATATGTGCTAGATCAGGGCTTATGCCCGGTTTAGCGAAGGGGGAAAAAGTCCCAATATGTCACGTGATGACGCCTTGATGAGTTTGACACCCCTGTGCTAGACTCTCTCAAATCTGATGAAAGATCCCACCAGAGGGCTAAGATCCCTGGACGGGACTTCCCCATCCAGACAGACAGACAGACAGTTACTACTAGCCCATTGGAACAGAACAGAACAAAACAACAGAGTTGGATGTAGCCATGCCAAGTGACAGCAACATCAAGATTGAGGGAGCAATTAGAGGGGATGGATGTGGAAGTCTAGACCAAAGTGGTCTCAATTGTGGTAGGAGCACTTGGAGGCTGTGTCTCCTAAACTGGTAGAGGAGCTCCAATAGATCCCAAGAATGAAATCGCCTCAGGGTCCTCTGTCCAGAAGAGTGTAGTGCTAGGAACAACTGAGGTACTAGCAGAAGGACAACTGAGGAAACCACAACCACTCCTAGGGGTGTGAAGAATATTCTGTCAAGATTTTTATCAGATTTGGTAAGATTGTGACTTTGCTCCATGATGCAAATAAAACGTGTTAGGCTAAGAACTAATGAAAACAACAACTTTACTTAGAAAATAAAAGGAATGGCATAAAAAACAAACCTAACTAATAATAGCTACATATTTATCTTTTATCCACAGACAGGCAACGAAGTGTGTCTGCACTCATCAAGAATCCAGAAGAAAAGGTTATTCAATAGACCTGGATGAGTGACAACTGATGTGGGAAAGAAACATTAAATTTACGATGTCTACAGCCTACAAAGAAAACGTGCATAAAATGTTTTACAGGTGGTACCTCCCACATGCGACACTAGCAAAAATGTTCCCCAACTTAACCCCAAACTGTTGGCAATGTGATTATAGGCAAGGGACATACTACCACATGTGGTGGACATGTCCACTACCAAGGAGATACTGGCTGAGGACCTAAAAATGGATTGGAGAGATCACGGATCAACCGATTGAGTTAAAACCAGAAATATTTTTACTTGGAATGATTCCGAGGAGATATAAAAAAATGCACACTATACTTAATAACACACACAATCACAGCAGCTAGGATGATATTTGCACAACAATGGAAATCAGAAACAATACCAACTGAAGGGAAAGTGATAAAGAAAATTTTAGAAGGTGCCAAAGCAAATAAATTGACGATCATGTTGAAAGATAAAGGAGATTCAGATTATTACCTAAGTTGGGATGCTTGGTATCATTGGTTGAGAAAAAGGAGTGGAGATTAGAAAGAACAAATTGAAATATTGATATAAGGGTACATGATGTTGGACATTCAACCAAATATTATATAGATGAATAGTTAGCATAATTAATAGATATTATGGAAGAATTTAGAATATGAGATTATGGAATGGAATTGTGAAGTATTTGTTTTCTCAATGAGGAAAAACATGTAAAGATGTTATATTTGATGTTTGTATGTTTGATGTTTGTCTAGGTTGTATGTTTTATATTTTTGTCTTTGTATTTTATTGTTATAAATAAAAAAAATTTAAAAATTAAAAAAAAAGAATCCAGAAGAAAAGGAGGGAAGAAAGGAGGGATTTCTCCAGGAAATGGAAACCCCTTCCTATGAGAAAGTTAGAGGAGGTACCACATTCTTTAGATAGTAGTTATGATAGTTACCATAATAATAAGACATCTGTAGAAACACTGCTAGCAGTGTCAGTTTAAAATGTTGTTAACACATTGGTAGCCAAAGGCCAGCAAAAATTGGTGACATTTTCTATATATAGAGAGTGCATACAAGAATGTCTTCTATCTGCAAAGTGTTGGAAATGCCATCAGTTACCTGGCACATACTATCATATGTGGTGGACATGTACAGAAGCGAAGAAAT
>JANHJO010020441.1:0-10505 GCA_032468235.1 Pseudoxyrhopus heterurus
CCTTATCGCCACTAAATAAGTCCTAATGTGGGCTCTTAGAAGTGCTCGGTCAGATTCAGATTTACTGGTCCTCCAGCATCGCTCTAGACGTCTCTTCTGGCACTTCATCTCCTGGAGCTCCTCAGTGAACCAAGGAGCCTTCCGGGATCCACTACCAGGGAGAGGTTGCAAAGGCACAACCTGGTCCAGCGCCTCGGTCGCCGTCCTATTCCAGGCAGCAACCAGGGCTTCTGCCGGGCTATGGACAAGGGAATCAGGTATCTCCCCAAGCTCCCTCTGAAACCCTGGGTCAATAAGGCGCCTGGGGTGGAACCACCTAATTGGTTCTGCCTCCCTGCAGTGAGGGGATGGCATCTGAAAACCTAACCTCACCAAGAAGTGATCTGTCCACAACAAGGGAAGGCTGACTATACCCCTTAATTCCAGTTGCTTTCTGGTAGGCATTTCTTTTTCTCAGCCCCCAGCCCCGTAGAAGGCTGCAAGAAGCTCCCATCCCAGCTTATTTCTCACATTCTTTTCCACCCCAATGTCACAGCACACATAAGCACATACACACACACAAACACGTGCATGGGTTGGAGAGGTGAGCTAAGAGTCACACAGAGGTCCGTCAGGCACAAAGGCAATGACAGGTGCTGCCAGGCTCCCAGCTTGTTTCCTGTAACCCCAGGGGGCCATATAACAATGGGGAGAACAAAGAGATACTCAAGAAAGAGATAAGCCTAATTGGAAGGCATCTGTCTTCTGCAGGAATGTTACCTAAATTAGGAGACCGGAATTAGGAACTAAGCTGATGTCTTTAAGGGTATAAAAGGAAGACCATACTTGCTCCAAAGTGTGGCCTTTCTTCACATGTCTCTTGTATGTGTTTGGAATGGTTAACCCAGTTCTTTACTTCAATATCAAATTAAATGCTGTTTCTTTCCCAAGCCTCCACTTAAGTTATTATTTTGGCTTCTTGTTGACTTAAGCTTATCTTTGAATCTTACAATTTCCTTTTTGGTTTCATTTTGATAGTGAAGATTCTCCTTCTCATCTAACAATTTAAATGTCATTTTCTTTTTCTCTTTTTTCAATTTGTGTGTTAACCATCTTCCTGGTTTATTATTGTTTTCGGGAAAAAGTTGTTTTGCTCTTTTAATTTTTTGTGTTAATTTTTTTCTTTTTCCATTAAGTTTAATTACGTTTTGTTAATTCCATTTTCTATTTTAAATTCCTCTTTTGCAGATCTTTCTGTAGATCTATCTCCAGCTTTTTAAGTTCTTCTTGTAACATTGTTTCTTTTTTCTTATTTCTCTTTCCTATGTATGTTATAGCTAATCCTCACATAAATGCTTTAGCTGTATACCAAACATTTTGTAATGATGTCTCTTCTATTTTCTTTAAAGAAAAAGTCAATTTCTTTTTCCATTGTTTGTATAAATTCCTTATCCTTTAATATAGTTTGGTTCAGTGTCCATCCCAGTTTCTTCCTTTGTCCTTTCCATCTAATTTTTATTGGGTTATGGTCTGCCCATATGTTCGTTTCTATTTCGACCTCTTGAATGTCTGCTCTTGTTTCTGGTGACATCCAAATCATATCTATTCTAGACCATGATTGGTGTCTGTTTGAATAGAATGTGTATTGGTTTCTCTTTGGGTTTATTTCTCTCCATGTGTCTTATATACATATTTCTTGTGTCATTTAAAAAAAAGTTTTTGGGAGTCTTTTTCATTTTTTTACTTGTTTTACTGCTTCTATAGTCCAATTTAGCATCCACAATTGCATTAAAATCTCCTGTCATACATATATTTTCATAGTCCATTTCAGTTATCTTCTTAGGGAGTTTTTTATAATAAAATTCTTGTTTATTGTTTGGAACATATATTGCTATAAAAAATCTGTTTCTGATATATTACAACTTCCACCGTTAGTATTCTCCTTTCTTCATCTGAGTATACTTGTCTAGCTTTTCCTGTTTCTTTAATATGTAGAGCCACTCCTCTTCTTTTGTTGTGCTATTGCAAAATATAGTTTCCCAATTTTGGGGTATTCCAATAATTTACTGTGTTGCTTTTTGATATGCACTTCTTGAAGACAAATTAAATCTAGTTTTAGTTTTTGTAATTTTGTAAATGTTTTCTTCCTTTTCATAGGGGAGTTCAGTCCATTTATGTTGATTGATAACATCTTTCATCATTTCATTTGTATATAGGTGCTATTCTTCTAGTTGATCTTATTTCTCTTTGGTATTTTGCTCTTGCTCCTTCTTGTTCTGCTCATTCCTTTTTCTCAGTTTCACTCTCTTCTTGTTGTATAGCCTTTTTCTCTCTTGGTATTTCTTTTTGTCTTTTATTTTCTATTTCTTCTCTACTTTCCTGTTCATCATTTGTGGTAAAATGGTAGTCATACAATTTGTATGCTTTGTCTAATGTGTCCAGTCTGTGTCTTTATCCTATCAAGTAACTAGGATTCCCTCCAATATGAACCACCTAAAATTTACATTGTGTTTAATTAATTTTCCTGTCAAAAATTGATACTGTCTCCTTAGATCTCTTACTCTTCTGGGAATCTGCTTCAAAATCACAATTTCTTTCTCTTTATATTTCAGTAGTTCATCTCTTGCTCTTTTAAGTATTTCATCTCTTAATGTCTTTTTTTGTAAATCTCACGTGCACCTCTCTTGGAAGTTTGTGTCTTTTTGCATAGTTTGTATGAATTTTAAAGATTTCATCTATTTCTCCCTGCACCTCTTGCTTATTTTTCTGTAAGGTCTCAGCCAGCAGATCTGTCATCCTGTCCAGCAGGTCTTCCCCTTTTTCTTCTTCAATGTTCTGGAATCTCAGGAAGTAAGCTGCTTTTTCCATTTCAAGCATGATTACTGTTTCCTCAAGACCCTTGCAATAACCTTTGATTTATTTCATTAACTTTATTCTCTACTTGCTCTGATTTCTCTTCCATTTTTTGAATTCTCTGTTCATTTTTTGCTATCATTTGCTGAAAGATACCTATTTCTTTTGTTCAATTTTTTGGGGTTTAACATGGTCTCTATTGATCTTTGATTAGATGGACTAGATGCTGCTGATGTTGGTGTGGATGAAGCTTTCCTTCCTATCTTGGTCAAATTCGAGGCACTTGTCATTTCAATCTGTAATGGATTAAAAGTTAAGAAAAGGAAAAAAAGAAAGGGCAATAGAAAATTCCAAAATTTCCAACAATTACTTCTTAAGTTTTTCTAATATAGTGTAACACCCAAAGAAATTAACCAAAAGTCCAATTCTTCCAGTCACCCCAGCTTTATAGTCATTTATCTCTATTGTTCAAAAAGTTAATTAGACCATCAAGCAGTCCAAAAAGTTAGACCATCAAGTACAGTCAAACCTCGGTTCGCGACTGCAATCTGTCCCTGGACTTCGGTTGCAAACCGATTTGGTTGCATTCTGAAGTGACACTGTCTGCGCATGCACAGACAATTCTGCACATGGGTGGAAGGGGAAAACGGCACCGAAAGGAATCTTTCTGCATCATTTTGGTTCGCCAACTGAGTTTTGAGTCGGGAACCGATTCAAAACTCAGCTGGCTTTTTTGATCGGGAACCGATTTGGTCGTGAACAGAAGTGTTCATGAACCGAGGTTCCAGTGTAGTCCATCAGCAACCTAAAGATTCTTTAGAGACAGCTGTCTTTTCCTCTTCCTTTGATAGTTGATATTTATAATCCGCAAAGGCCCACCAAGTCTCCCAATTTATTATAATCCAAAGTACCTTACAAATCAAAGGGGCATCCACTTAGATTCAAAAAGATCCAGGCTATTTCTTGAATTCACCCCATTAGGCCTGTTTATAATCCTCCACAGTGTGAAGACAGTATTTTCACAGTCTGTCTCTATACGTCCAATATAAATTATTGCAGGTGTCGCTTCAGTATCTTCCTTTCTTCTTTGTGTTTCTTCAGAGACAGCTGCTATTTCTTCTTCCTTTAACAATTAATATTTGTAATCCACCAAGGCCCACCAAACCCCCACTATGTTTATCCAAAGTGTTTGGTAGATCAAATAGCTTTCATGTCAAAACAAAGCCAAGATAAAACCAAGCTGTCTCCAAGGTCAGGCTGCCCCATCTGTTTATAATTATCCAAGGCTGAAAGAATTTAAAACTCTCACAGACTGTCTCTAAACATTCAAGGTTTATCAGTTGTCAATGTAAATATAACTTTGTTTTCAAGGCTTCACAGTTCTCTGTTGAAACCACAATGATGAAATCACTTTCACTTCATGCTATCTCATCCAACCAGTAGATGTCACACTTGCTCTTTACCTCCGTTGGCTATGCTGTTAATCAATTTGTAACTTTTTTTCCTTTTTTTTTCTTAAAGCCTTTAAGTTTTAAAATCCAAATAATGATAAAGATATAGCCCAATACTCTTAAATCAATATGAGTCTTTGAAAATAACGAGTCCAGTCTATCCTTTAATATGAGATTAAATCCTTTCTACAGTTCCTTCCACTCTTTTCCGGACCTCTCAATAGCTCCGAAACTTAATCGCCACTAATTTTGGGGAGCAGGAAATCCTGCTCCTCCTCTTTTGAGTCCCACTTTCAAAACTCAAAATTTATTAGGGTAAAATTCCATAGCAGAAATCAGATAGTTCTTACCCAGCTCAACCACACTGTTCCTGGATTTTTTCCCTCTTCTTCTTCCTTCCAGCTGCCACAGCTCCGGTCCAGCCTTAATGGCTGTCTTCTCTCCTGCCAGTTTGAGGGGCTTTCTTCAGATCTACCAGGAGATTGCCATCTCCTTGCGATCTATGAGGCATCCCCTCTATCTTTGTCACCTCTCTGCGGTGACTTTTGGCCCCTTGAGGCCCCCAGGCAGGCAGAAATTGGATGGATTCAGCAGACCCCCACTCTTCCACTCTGTGTCACTGTGACATCAGCTGCCTTCTCCCTGGATTACCTATACTTGAACAGCTGCTTTATTGTAAAAAGCTTAAATGCAGGCAACTTTGTGTTTTTCTACAAACTCAGTTATTCTTTCAGTTCATCTTGTTTTTTCAGCTAAAAGGACTTTGTCCTTTCTAGGAGGAAAATAAAGGACAGGGTGCCTGGTTTGGCAATAGGAATGGTTCCATAGAGATGCTTACCCCTGGTTTGTCTCTAATCTCTCGGCTATTTCTTGCAAGGCTTTGATTTCTTTGCTCTGAGTAGATCTTTGTAGTTCTTCTGATTCTATTTTTGTGAATACTTTTATTTCATATTAGAAATCAATGCTTATCTGCTCTGTTATGTTCTGTTATTTCTGAATCTAAATGTTCTTTTCAGAACAGGAGCATTTTTTCAGACATCTTATTGGACTTGATTTATAAAAGGAAATAATTTTTCTATGTTTTCAGTCTTTGTATATTTACAGGAAGCAAGTTTGCTTCCAGTAGTCCTGCAGCTGCTGGCTCTGGTTGCTTAGTCAACAGTCCTAAGTTCTGTAGCCCACTTTTTAGCAGATGTCCAGGAACTTCCAGTACCTAGCATGGTCTTATTATTATGGTTGCTCAGACAGTCAGCACAATGTTTAGACTAGATTTGGTATTTTTATCCACATGTTATTTGCAGGACTCCCTCTCTTCCGGATATCTGCCTGGTCCACCATGTTGGATAGAGTGGGCTTGCTCCAGGTGAATGCTGCCAACTACTGGGATCTAAGAAGCGAAGGAAAATATTTTTAGAAAAAGAGACATACTTCATCACTGAATTCTTAAAGTGAAAATAATATATCCTATGGATAATCAAAAATTATTATGGGGCAAATGCTACTATGGAGTAGGAATGTCATTACAGTTTAGATTCATCATGAACAAATGTGAGTCATTGAGCATGCATTGCCTTCCAAAAATCCTTTCTGGCAGGAATTTTTTAAAATTATTAATAAACAATACCTCGACACAATGGTCAGATATGGGAGATTCCAATCTATACCCTACAATGAACATCTCTGCATTTGTGGAACGGCAGAGGTAGAAGACCTGGCTCACATTCTATTTGATTGTTGCCTGTATAAGAAGGTGAGAGACAGGTACCTTGGTCTATATACCAAACAAATGACCCACTGGGATCCCCATATCGAAACAACTTACCTTATGTGCAGCCAGAATTTGAAAATAACATTTAACACAGCACAGTACAGTAGAACCTCGGTTCGCAACCGCAATCCGTTCCTGGACTGTGGGCATGAACTGATTCAATCGCGTTCTGAAGCCACTGAATCGCGCATGTGCAGACAATTATGCGCAGAAGGGAAAATGGCATGGAAAGGAATCTTTCTGTGCTGTTTTTTGTTCGTGAACCGAGTTTTGAGTCGGGAACCGATTTAAAACTCGGTTGGAATTTTTGTTCGTCATGTGAATTGATCGTGAATGGAGGCGTTCGCGAACCGAGGTTCCACTGTACTTAAGCAAAATGGTTCAGTTGAGAGCTGCATATGTGGGACTGATTGGGGTAGATTGCAGGGGTGACACTGAAATTTTATCATATTTTATCTATATCTTAAATTATTATATTCTATTCCAATTTCATTTTAAACTATTTTATTCCAATTTCATTTTAAATTGTATTTTATTCCAATTTCATTTTAAATTGTATTTTATCCAATTCCATTTTAAATTGATTTTATCAAATCTTAGTTATAATTTGTTTCTGGAACTTTGCACTTTGATATGGCTCAAGAGCTAATCAATAAATAAAGGAAAATAAATAATATCCCTTTCAAGACTGCAGAATTTGCATAGTTGAATATTCCCAAATGATACATTGAATCAAATCCTCAAACTCAACCAACTCAGCAGTTGTCATTGCTTTGCTCATTTTTTGATTACTTTTGTCTCAGATGCCATTTTTAGTCATCAGAACTCATTTACAGGGATGCAGTCTCTTTCAGTGCAAATATATGAATGGCAAGCAAGAAGAAAGTTAGATCAGCTTAGCAACATCTTTTTCTTATGCCAGAAAGAATGTTTAATTAAAAATTTTATATTGTCAACTACCCAGTTGGCAAATCCAGAAAAAGAAACTCCTGGGACATTATTTTACCAAGAGTATAAGCTTTACTGAATAAATCCACATTGGCACAGGAGAAACAAAACTAGCTCTGGGCTTTCTGCACAAACTCATGCCTTGTTCATTCCCCCTTTCTCCATGGGCCACCCACAGTCCATTATGACCACCAATCACTTCTGTTCATTTTGTTTTGGAAATCAGCCTATTAGGCTGTGACATCTGTTCTGCGTGCCCTTGAGGGGGGGAGCAATGTCTCATGGGAATCAATGATGCTTGGATGCCATTACTCCCACCCTTGCATTCCAATCCACCACCATTCTATTCTTTGTCAAGCTGCAAGCAAAGCAAAATATAGGCGAAAGTTCCAGTCAGTCTTGACATGCTGACCGCTCTGGAAAAAGGGTAGACCTGAAACAACAATAAACATACATACATATTATCCCTTACAACCCAATTACTGCTACATTCCTTACCAGAGCCATTGAGGGTACCTAGTGTAAAACCTCTTAACTAACCTCACTGCCCTAACATCTGGAGTAGCCATCCACTCAGCATCTGCTAACAGATGCTGAGTGGATGGCTGCCTTTCCACAGCACTAGGTACTGTAATTTTCCCTTGTGATATCTGGAGTCAAGAATTCTTTTGATCTCATAGTGCTCCTCTCCCTTAACTAGGATGGGAAGAGGTGGTGGTTTTGACTGGCCTCAAGCCAGATCCCTGAAATGGTTTTAAAAGGCTAATGAAATACCGGATGAACTCGCCTCAGGCTTCTTGGTAACTTCAACTCCGCTGTCACTCGATTCACCATCCAGACAATTTGGAAAAGTCCTATGTATTTGGGACATAATTTTTTACCAGGCTGTCTCAGGTTTAGATACTTGATGGACAACTACACTTTATCCCCATTCTAAATCCCCTTGTCTTTTTTAGCTTTCCCTAGCTTTATTTAGCACTTCACACATGGCAAGCCATGTGGCTTTTAGTGTGTCCATCCATTCGGTTAATGACACTGAAGATGGAGCTTCCTGTGGGAGCTCTGGCATGAGTATGAACTCAGTCCCCATGCCCACTTTGAAAGAGGTAAACCTATGCTTCTGTGCACTAAGTTGTTATATGCCACTTCTGTGAAAGGCAGGAGCTTGGTCCAATTAGTCTGCTAATAAGTTATATAACAATGCAGATATTACTCTACTGAGTTGGTACATTCAGCCGACTCATTGGATGGTAGGCAGAGCTAAGTCCCTGGGAGGAGCCTATCAATTTTAAAAAATTCCTGCCAAAATTTAGAGGTGAATTGCACCCCGCTGTCTGAGATAATGCATTTCGGGACCCTGTGTAGTTTTTGTAGATGTGTTACCCAAACATCTTGGCTAGGAGCCGGCAAAAGGAAACTTCGGACATGCCACAAAGTGTGCTTGCTTCAAAAATATGTCAATGACCATCCAAATTACTGTGTTCCCAGCACTCTCAGGCAACTCTCAGGCATGATAAAGTCTATGGATATCTCCTCCCATGGGCTAGCTGGGAGAGGGGGCATCAGCTAAGAAATTCTTCCCACCTGGCAAGTAGCAAAAGGTGAAATTGAAGCAGTTAAAATACTGAGCTCATTGGACCTGCTTAGAGGATAGCTTCCTCGGGGCCTTTAATGCCTCCAGGTTTTTGTGGTCTGTCCACACTTCAAATGGAATCTTACTGCCCTCTAACAACTGCCTCCAGGTGAGAAGAGCCCATTGGACCGCAAAAGCCTCCTTCTTGCAGATGGCCTACCTCCTCTCAGTATCAGACAACTTGCAGGATGTGTAGACACATGGTTGCAACTTTCCCTTTTCGTTCCTCTGGAGTAAAACTGCCCCTATTGCCACATCACTGGCATCTGCCTGGATTATGAAAGGCTCATCTGGGTTTTGGTGCTTCAAGACTAATTCATGCAGTGTCATGCTGATGACACAGTTCTGCTTGCCAGTAAGCATGAAGACCTTCAGCTCCTCATCAACAGAGTCACAGAAATAACTGAAAAATATGGTTTAAAGCTTAACACCTCAAAAACCAAGATCATAGTCATCAGCAAACAACCCATTAATTTATGACCCATGAATTCGGAAGGAATACCACTAGAAAAAGTTGAAAGGATTACATACCTTGGTTCCAATTTACATGAAAGCTGGAACATGACCACTGGAGTAAAGACAAGGATAGAGAAAGCTCAAACAGCATTCTTCAAAATGAAAAAAGGTCTTCTGCAGTCATGACATAAGCCTAAGATTGAAAATCAGGCTTGACAGATGCTACATGGAGTGGAGAGTTAGTCTCTGACAGAAAGCCACTTGGAGAGACTAGAAGCATTTGAAATGTGTATTTACAGATGGCTGTTACATATAAGCTGGGTTGACAAAATCAGAAATGAGGAGGTGATAAGCTGCCTGGGAAAGCCAAGGGAAATCATCAAAATCATTAAAAAGCAAAAGTTAGACTATTTCAGACATGTGATGCGACACCCAGAAAAATACAGCATAAATCACTTAATCCTCCAGGGAAAAATTGAAGGCAAATGAGGTCCAGGCAGAAGAAGAACATCATGGCTTCAAAATCTAAGGGACAAAACTGAACAACATTTTTTTGTGCTGCTGTTGATAAAAATAGGGTCGCCAACATGATCGCCAACGTCCAGTGACGGATATGGCACAAGAAGAAGAAGATTGGAAGTTCTATCGTCATTTGGGAGAAAGTAACAATAGTGTTTATTTTTGCATTTTTGTTTACCTAATTAGCTTATTGCTTTACATACCTTGTTTCTAAGCTGAGGTAGCTTGGTTGCTTCCAATTTATACATTGCAACCTTCAAGGTTGAACAACTTTTGTACTCGTAAGCATTTACCCTCACATATATCCTCATTTAAGAATTACAGGTGACATGATAGCTGTCTTCTGGTACTTGAGGGGTACCTGAAGGTTGACCCATTCCCCAAAGACCAGAGGCTAAGACAAGAAGTAATAGGTTGAAGATCTTAAAAGAGAGATACAACCTTGAACTAAGGAGAAATTTCCTGAGAATGAGAACAATCCAATGGAATGACTTGCTTTCTGGAGTTGTGGGTGCTCCATCTCTGGAGATATTCAAGAAAAGATTGGACAACCATTTGTCTGGGAGAGTATAAGATCTCCTGCCTTGAGCAGGAGGTTAGACTGCAAGACCTCTGAGGTCCCTTCCACCCATATCATTTTATGATTCTGATATACTGGTGATGAAAGCAATATCTGAGTATGGAATGTCACTTATGTACAAACAATTGTGTAGGGAATCATTAAAACAAATTTTGTATCCTTGGTTACCTAAATATAATGATGATCTGTCTAAATTCCAAATTTAAACTAAACATGACAAAAAGTTTTAAGTTGGATGCAGTATTTGCAGTTGGAGATACAAAAGATTAAAAGCTAAATAAACAAATGTATCCTCCTCCTCCTCCTCCTCCGGGGGGG
>JANHJO010020470.1:0-10502 GCA_032468235.1 Pseudoxyrhopus heterurus
TAGATAGATAGATAGATAGATAGATAGATAGATAGATAGATAGATAGATAGATAGATATAGATGATAGATAGACATAGAGATAGATAGATAGATAGATAGATAGATACCGTAGATAGATAGTTGATAGATATGTGTTTATGTGTGAGAGAGAGAGAGAAAGAGAGAGGCAGGCAGGCAGGCAGGCAGACAGACAGAGATAGGCAGATTGACAGAGAGAGAAAGAGCCACCCCTCTGATAAATCCATCTAACAAAAATTAAAATGCAATAGTAAAACAATGCACATTTTAAAAAGAAACAAACCATCCTGTCCAACTAACCCAAAGTGCCTTTAATAACAATTCTAAATCCCAGTGTAAACGTATTGCACAATCCCAAACGTTTTCCCGAAAGAAGGCATGTGTGAGGACCAAGAACCAATTACCTTAAACCTCAAGAGACCACCCCCGAGAACAAGCATGGCGTGAATAGCCCTCTCCTCTTCCTACCTGCAAGCACGCATCTGGAATTTTAATTTACAGATTTCTTGGTAAGAAAATTACCCCGGGACCCAACACTTCGTGAAAGTAACAAACAAATATTGTCCCTTTAATAGGCACATCCCAAAAGGGATACCTGGGAAAACAAAATAAGAAATTTCACAAGGATCACAACTAGTCCAGAATAATTTCCCAGGCTCCTTCCTCAACAAAGTTGGGCGCTCATGTTTGTTCCCCAAAATGCCAACACTCAAAACAAACTGTGTTTCCGATGTCCCTGCTGAAAATGAGACCGAATTAAGAAAGCCTGTTCCAATGTCACCCACAGTTTCTTTTAATAATAAATAGGGTGTCATATTTTTTATTTATTTTTCACTGTCAAATTTAGCATCCAGAAAAGCCAAATTATGGACACCGGGTTGTAGAAAGTTAGCACACACCCCTCTCCTAGAAAAATGAAATATTTTGAGAAACATTAAAAGGGCAGAATGTTATATTTCCCTGGATGGGAAATGGAGAAACATGCTCTTGGAAAGCAGCCCCCCACCTTCCTTAATAGCCCCCAGCAGACATCAGCACTTAAGAGATAAAGAGATAGCTAGCTCTATTCATAAGCAAATACCCTCACCCAAGATCCAACAAAGGTAGGATTAGCTCTCAGCCACAATAGGAATTGCCCAAAGCCCTTTCATTGCATCATCTCAGTTGCACCACCCCCAGCAGTTCAAACTTCAACCAAACTTAGCTTAGACAAACTCCTAGGATTTGTACATGGCTCCATGGGAGTCTGACAACAGCCAATAGAATACATGTTCTGGAACAGGAAGTTCAAGTCCAAAGCCCAAGAGAAGATATAAATACCCCACACTGTCAACTCCGTGTGGCCAGCTGCACCAGAACTACAAACATGTGGTTCTGTTTAATAATAAATGGACCCTCCTTCCAACCAGCCTCCAGCCTCCATTTTATCTCCAGTGCCTTTCTCCCGGCTTGGAACTGAACCAGATGCATATTTTTTTCCAACACAACCATTGTAACATTCCCATAGTCCCATGGTTAAAATTTGTATGCTTGGCAACTGGCATGTATTTATCACAGTCACACTGTCCTGGGGTTATGTGATCACCATTTATAGCCTTCTCAGCTAGTTTCAGACAAGCTAAGTCAATGGAAGCCAGATTCGCTTAACTGTGGTAAAAAGGTCATAAAATGGGGCACAACTCACTTCACAGCTATCTTGCTTAGCAACATAAGTTTTGAGCTCAGTTGTGGTCATAAGTTGTGGACTACCTATAGTTTATACATTACCAGAATATTAGAAATATATTTTGATTTTTGCAAACAATATGATAGTGTCCTATCATATTTTAGTAGACAAGATATATAATGTTCCCTAGATAATACTATTAAAAAGAGTTATAACTAAAATAGTAAAGCTTTCTGTCATTATCTGAATCAGGAGTGTAATGTGGCTGTTTATAAAAGTTAAGTAGTAGGCTATTGTAACAGGAGCATAGTATCCAGTGTACATACAGATAGTCCTCGACTTATGACAATTGAGCCCAAAATTTCTATTGTTAAGTGAGACATTTATTAAGTGATTTCTGCCCCATTTTAGGACCTTTCTTGCCACAGTTGTTAAGTGAATCACTGTAGCTGATAGGTTAGTAATTCAGTTAAGTGACTCAGGCTCCCTATTGACTTTGCTTGTCAAAAGGTTGCAAAAGATAATCAAATGACCTTGGATACAGCAATGGTCATAAGCACGAATCAGTTGCCAAGCATCTGAATGTTAATCACATGATCTTGGGGAATGCTACAAAGGTTGTAACTGTAAAAAATGGTTGTAAGTCACTTTTTCAGTGCCATTGTTATAACTTTGAACAATCCTAAATGAAGTGTTATATGTCGAGGGCTACCTGTACTTTGGACTATGGCATTCAACATGTCTCTGAAAAATTATGTCTTCTTAATGCTTCATTTTAGTAAGGACATTGTTAAACTGGACGTCATCCATAAGAAAATGACAAAAGTGATGAAGAATGAGGGATAGAATAAAGAGCTATAATTACAATTTTAAATGACTCTCAGAATTTAATTTCTTTTATTATCTTTTTTTTTCTATTAGTAGTGCTCAATAAGAAAACAGGATATCCTTTGTATAAATTCATAAGTTGTGAAAGTTCTCTGCATGGTCCAGTGCAGTCACAATATTTCTCCTCAAAACTATTTTTTTCCTTTTTAATACATATAAGGAATACAGATACATAGTTATCCTGTTCATTTAAACAAATGCCTTTTATGTGTTGCTACTCTTTTTAATGAATATTTGGGGTGGGTATGAAGTCACTGGCCAGTGGCAAACATTTGAAAAAGGTGTTTAAGATCTATACATTTTCTAAAAGTTTCAACAAAGCTATACATTGTAAACACATTCCTATCCTATAATTTACAAATACTATGGTCAACATTTTAAAGACATGCCTGGGTTTGTAAACTTAAATGTTGCATTTGTGAATAAATGTTAAATCTTTTCTGATACATTTTAAGTAATTACACATTTCAAATTTTATCACATTCTTTATCCAATTTGTTTGGATTTAGGAGAAAAAATACACCTGCTATATTTACTGGTATCTCAGTTGCCCTAAGAATGTTAAAGCTCTGCCTATGTTTGCAAAATAAGCCTACCCATTATTCACATAAACATGGTTCACTCAAATATCACATTTTATTGTTTTCATGCCACACTGAAGCATAAAATATCTAGAGTCTACATTTTACATTAAAATATAATTAGTCTCGTTTGACTAGATAGAACACACTCACAAGAACAATTTCTGATTCTTTAAAGATGAATGATTGTGAATCACACATGATTTTTAATACCAGTTCTAGGTGCCAATTTTTTGGGAGGGGGTGGAATGCCATATTTTATGTATCCATCTTAGAAAGGCTGAATTAATAAAGTAGCTGCTCTGGACTATCTTGAGGGCAGCGTTCCCAGTTCTCAAAGTAAGCAATCAATGAATGCTTTGAAATAGGAACGAAGCCTATGTTAAGTTGGAGAAGGCACACATTGGTAGAATTCTCTGTTATCGTCGATAACAAAAAGTTTTGAAATTCAGAATTTTATCTCTAGCCCCGCAAGGCATGGGAGCAGCATGGCTACGTTTTGTCCCGAGGATTCGTGTGGGGAAAGAAGGGAAAGAAAACTGGGACTGTACTGAGAGACTGAGGAAAGTCCTACTGAACGTAAATAAACCTGAAGATGGGGCGGTAAGCCAGAAAAAAGATGTAGCCTAACTCCCCTACAATTAAAAAAAAGATAGCGGGCTGGAGATACAAAGTAGAGAGGAAATGGTGGAGTTGCTCACTAATCCCCCGTCCTTACCCGCAGCAGTTGCTTCGCGCTCCTCCGTCGCCATGATGGCCTCTTAGCGGTCGCCATGGAGACGTTCGACACGGGCCGGGTCCCAGCTAGAGTTTCTCTCGCCTTTGCCGGTCACCGCCCAGAGGCAATGCCTCCCTCCGGACCTTCAAGTTGAGGCGCGGTTTCATTGCAGGTAAGGTGTCCCGAGCGCTCTTGGATTTTGCCAGCAGCGAACTTGTTTCCAATATGCTAAAAGTGCTTTTTAAAAGTGCCTCTCAGAAATGTGTGGCTTGGTTTTTAACATAACGCAAAGGTTCCTCCCTGTTTGTAATTATTACCATGTTGCCGAAAGAAGAGGCCATATATCACCTAAGTCTGCCTCAGAGCCACACACAGCATTACAGTTTGGAAATTAGGAATCTTCTTATGAAGAGCATAGGGTGTAAAGTACTTACTAAAAACAGGAACTTGCTGGGCAAATGATACGAGATGGAAAGGACTAAACCTTGATTTGGTAAGCCTTATAAAAAACCTGCATACCTTCCTCTGGAGAATTTTTTACTGATTTAATTCTTTTTAAAATCATGAATTTTTAAAGAATGAACGCTTCCAAGATAAATCTGTCTTCTGTTTTGATACACAGTATCTTTTAATCTAGAGTTTGGGGTAAGTTTGGTGCCAAACCATTACTTGTTTAATCATAGTTTATTGAGTATACTACAATTGGCTGAGACATTAAGCCGTGAACCACTCTTTTATAAAACAGCTGTCTTCATAAATCATATTCTTTGTGTTTTACGTGAACTGACTTGAGTTTTAGGGCTGAAAATTATTTTAAATACACTGTTGTAGCTGTGTTCTTGCAACTCATATTAGGAATATTAGAATATTACATGCATGTTATAATATTTTTCTTTTGAATCAAACTTTTGGAAAAAGTGGCAAGCAAATGCATTTTAAGCCAATTTGTGTACTTTGTCTTTAAGCAATTGCTTCCCCCATATTCCAGCTGTTTTGCTTCATTGGGAGGGATTATGAAGTAGCTAGGACTAGGTTAAAGTCTTTGGGATGTCTAGTTGCTGTTGTTGCTATGCAGAAAAAGAATCCAAAATTACAAAATGGAATTACAGCATAAACATGGAACTTGGGAAAGCTCAACATAGTGAAGCATAAAATTAAATTATTATATATTGACATCTTAGATATCAGCTAACTGAAATCGAGTAGAATTGGACACTTCTGGTCAGAAGATCATACCGTAAATTACTCAGAACATGAAAAATAAAGAAAGAATGGTGTTGCTTTCAGTGTCAGGAAAGATATATCAAATAAAGTACTTGGGCAGAATGTAGTCAATATCAATCAGATTTCACAGTCTATCCTTCAGTATAACAATCATTCAAGTTTCTTTGTTTATTTATTTATTTGTCAAAATATAGATAAAGTGAAAAACATAAACGTGAGCAAAGAAAGTATATATAGGTAAATAAAGGGAACAGTAGGACAGGGACGGTAGGCACGCTGGTGCGCTTATGCTTATGTTCCTATCATTCATGCAGAAGAACAGATGGTTGATTAATTTTATGGTGAAGTTCAGTTTGAAACCCCAACAGAAAATGCAAATAGGATATACTGCTTGGGGGCAGGCTGGAATGTTGAAATTGGAAATATTAAGGAAAAATTGAAGGTAGACTATGGCCTAAGAAACTAATGTAAAGCAGGAGAGTGACTTAACCAATTTCTGCCAATCCAATAGTTTACTGCTAAACAATATTATGAGAACTGCCTAATACAATGCCTATACAATGGGTAACAACTGCTATAAAATGCCTATACAATGTCTATACACATGGACATTACCAGATAGAGTACACAGAAATAAGATTGTTATAAGATAGTGTTACAAGAAAGTGGTAGACATCTATCTATATAAAAGAGAAGTCCAGTGGGGATGTAAGTTTGTATGTGCTCTATACAAACTCACATTTCTCTGCCTAAATTTGTGATTTTTGCCCCACAGGTAGTTTTCCGTACGGAGAAGGTCCCTGTCGGGGTCACGAACCCCTAAACACCCCAGAACACCCCCAAAAAGGTGACAAACTGCACACTTACACCAAAAACACAACAGAGCTCTACTGAGCATGCCCAGAGCCTCTACTGCGCATGTCAATACTCACATTTCAAACAGTGGAACCCTTTCTACAATGAGGCAGAACTATCACAGCAGTTTGCGAGGCACCTGAGGTAATTGGGCCATAACCTGGGCTGCCTCCTGCAAGTGCCTGAGGAGAAGAAGCGGCCAGCCTGGCCCTCCCCTGCTCTCTTTCTACGCAAGGAAGGAAGCTTCTCCTGGCTCTGAAAGAGAGAGCAGGGAAAGGCCGGGCCAGCCACCTCTCCTCCGCATGCACTCACCGAGAAACGGGCTCTCTGCAAGTGCCTGCGGAGAAGAAACGGCTAGCCCGGCCCTTCCCTGCTCTTTCTTTCGGCACAGTGGTGCTGTTTGGAGATGCAGCAGGGCATCCTTGCCTTCCACACCACCACCGCGGCCTGTGGAATCTCGCTTATGCCCCGCTGCCCATGTGGGAGTGGGTGGTGGGGCATCATTGCCTTTATCATGCTTCCGCTATGGCCTGCGGGAACCCCAGCTATGCCCTGCTGCCCATGTGGGAGTGGGCGGCGGGGCATCCTTGCCTTCCACGCTGCCGTGGCGGCCTGTGGGAACCCTGCCTATGCCCTGCCATCCATGTGGGAGTGGGCGGCGAGGGAAGAAGAGGAAAAAGAGGTGGAGGGGGAAGAAAACAATGAAGAGGAGGAGGAGGAGGGAGGAAGAAGATGATGATGACAATGGGGAAGAAGATGAGGAGAAGGGAGGAAGAGGAGGAGGGAGGAAGAGGAGGAGGGAGGAAGAGGGGGAAGAACAGGATGAGGAGGGAGGAAGAAGATGATGATGACAATGGGGAAGGAGACGAGGAGGAGGAGGAGGGGATGAGGCGGAAGAAGATGATGACAACAGTGAGAAGGGGGAACAAGATGATGAAGAGTAGGAGAAGCGGGAACAAGATCATGAGGAGCAGCAGCACCTCAGCTGAAGGGAAGGGGCGACAGGGAAGGGGGGTGTTTCTCCTCTCTTCCTTTAAAAAAAAAACCCGAGCAAGGCCGGAGACGCTTGCCGCTGAAGAAAGCTCTGGCTGCCATTATCGGCAATCACCTGTTGTGCGGAGGGCGCTGAAGAAAGGCAGCCATCACTTGACAGCAGTTTGAATTTAGCGCCCTCTTCACAACAGGTGATTGCCGATAATGGCGGCCGGAGACGCTTGCCGCTGAAGAAAGCTCTGGCTACAATTATCAGCAATCACCTGCTCTGGCCACAGGAGACTTTCGGCCAGTGGTAGAAAGCTTCCCCGTAGCTTGCCGCACCTGCCCGCACTATCCCTGCAGCTTCCCGCACCCGCCCGCACTGTCCCTGTAGCTTTCCATACCCACTCGCACTGTCCCCGCAGCTTTCCGCACCCGCCCGCATCTGCCCGCAGCTTTTTCTGTGAATTTAGATATTATAATTTTTAACCCATAATTTACACCTTAATGTGTTGGAGGTGAACTCTCCAAAATATCTCATTCAAAAGACTAAGGTTAAAATGATTTGTGAACTATGTGGACCATAGTTCAGAACAGTACCATACAGAACAGTATGATGACCCCAAAAATGCTTTCTTGTTTTTTTTATTTTCTTGAAAATGTTTCACTTCTCATCCAAGAAGCTTCTTCAGTTCTGACTGAATGGTGGGGAATAGAAGGATTTATATTCTTGCAGGCATCTGGTCATTAGCACTTTGGAGGTTGATTGTTAGCTCTCTTTACCAACCTTGATAGTGCTAACAACCAAGTGATTGCAAGAATATAAATCCTTCTATTCCCAACATTCAATCAGAACTAAAGAAGCTTCTTGGATGAAAGTAAAACATTTTCAAGGGAAAAAACCCCAAGAAAGTTCAGTTGCCTTTTGAAAAGTACCTTTGGGACAACCAAGACCTGGATGGTTGAGAATCTCCATAGATAACAGTATGGTGAGATTTTCTGTATGACAGACAAGAACTGAAACTACATACTTCAGAATTCCTCATGATACTTGCAACTCCAATGTTAAATCTCTAAGCATAGACAGTTTTGGAGGGAGCCAGTCTACTGATTCAATTATATATATACATATATGTGTATGTGTATGTATGTACATAATGAGAAGCAAGAACAATTTGCCCCATCCTGAATTAATTGTATAATTAACATTTTAAATATTATTTAAATATTATTTGAACTATTTGGCTATAAACATAGTTTCCTCCTAAGTTTTTACAATTCTGATCACATATGTAATCAGAATAGTTGCAGAAATTATCAAAGTTTAGTATATTTACTTGCCAAATTAAAATATTTATTTTGAATGGTACATTGCATATAACCAAAGTTACATATATAAAAGATAGGAGCATGTATAATTCATTAATGTCCCATTCGTAGGGTGATAACACCATGCATATATAGTACTATAATGTATTTGGCATTGAGCAAAACTGATTTCAGGATCCATTCTTCTTTCCCTTTCCCTTTGGTGAAAAGAATTGGGGTTTGTCATATACAGCAGTTTTTGCCATGAAATAATCCTTCTTGACAAACTAAGTCCATTGTTTTCTAAGCCATAAGGAACATGTCCTATACCAGAGTTGGCGAACCTATGGCATGCGTGCCAGAGGTGGCACGCAGAGCCCTCTCTGATGGCATGCACGCCGTTGCCAGGTTACTTCCGGGTCTTTATTTGGGCCCACTCACCCATCCCTGCACTATTCTGACCTGTATTTCCTCGGTTAGAAGCACAGCTGATCGGTGCAGCAGCGCCAATTGCTGCGCTCAGCTATTTGCCTTTGTAGCTGAAGACACACGCTTCGCAAATCACACGCGAAGCTAACGGGTTTGGGCACTCGGTGCCGAAAAGTTTCGCCATCACTGTCCTATACCATAATGCTTTGTAGAATGATAGTATTATTCGATCAAGTAGAAGAGAATGATTCACTGGGGATACATCTATATTGGTAAGCAGTCCCACAATAATTTAGAAGATGGAAGTCAGTTAGACAACATTCTCCTACAGTGAATCTAGATGATCAATAGGATTGAACCACAACCCCCCCCCCAAATAACAACCCTGAGTTACAGAAAATAATTATATCTATTTGCCCGAAGGACTTCTAAAGCTTGCTGAAGAACAAAAATTAAACTAAAAACTCTTTCCTTAAACAATGCAGGAAGGATTAAATATATTCAATAACCACAATATTCTTTTTTTATTTTTTATTTTTAATAAGTTTTTTTATTGTTTTTTCTATTACAAATACAAATACATCTTGTGACTGAGTAGAGTTGTTTTGGGTTACAATCACATCAACATATCATTAACAATATATTAACTCTTTATCCAGTTTTATCAAATTTATGTATTTAAATATTTTCTTTAATCATATTCAGGCTTCTGTTTCTCTTGAGCCAATTCAATTACAACCTTTTATGTTGAATCATCTCAATTTTATATTAATAATTCCAATTATTAAGATTATATATGATTTTAGCAACCTTCAAAATAAAAAAACCCAAATTTATATAATTCATTCTAATAATAATTTATTATTACTTCCATTTCTTACCTCCATTAACTCCCTTTGTTATACATCAATTAGCAAATCAATTCTTATACTTCATTTTAATTATATTGATTCATTAATTCCATTTCTCTATCCAATTACTTGATTCCATTCATACTGTGTTGATTAAATTCAATTTTGTGCTACCATCTTCTATTTCTATCACTAAAAAGACATTCTCTAATTTATCATTTTCTATATTCCGAATACAATGTAAAGCCAACCTTATGTAAATATTTTCAATCATACAATCATTATTATACTATAATAATTCATTATTATTTCATTTTCCCATCCTTTATCATAGTGTCTAGTACTGCTATTAAACATCAACATATCATTAACAATATATTTACTCTTTATCCAATTTTATCAAATTTATGTGTTAAATATATTCTTTTATCCAATCATATTCAGGTTTCTATTTCTCTTAAACCAATTCAATTACAGCCTTTTATGTTACATCAACTTAATTTTATATTAATAATTCCTTTTGTTAAGTTATATGTAATTTAGGTAACCATCAAAATAAAAAAGCCCAATTTATATAATTCATTCTAATAATAAGTCATTATAATACAATAATTCATCATTATTTAATTTTTCCATCCTTTGCCATGATATCTACCAATGTTACATCAACAAATCATTAACAATATATTTACTCTTTATCCAATTTTATCAAGTTTATGTATTCTATTTCTCTTAAACCAATTCAATTAATCTTCAAAAAAGAAAAAAGAAAAGAAAAATCCAGTTTATAAATTTCATTCTAATAATTCATTATTGATTTCATTTTTTATCTCCATTAATTCCCTTTGTGTTATACTAATTCAATATTATAATGCTATAATAATTCATATTATTTAATTTTTCATCCTTTATTATATTACTGTATATACTCGAGTATAAGCCTAGTTTTTCAGCCCTCAAAAAGGGCTGAAAAAACCACCCTCGGCTT
>JANHJO010020761.1:0-10479 GCA_032468235.1 Pseudoxyrhopus heterurus
TTTATTGTTACCATAATGGTTTTACAACACAATACTTTTCAAAAACAAATTTTGGTACGTCCATTTGCACCTGTACTGCATTTGGTTTTTAAAGGTTTGGGTTGTAAAATCCATAAATCACTTGGTAACATGATGCTAGAAAGGATTTATGGGGGAAAATAAGAAATGTAGAGAATTATGGAATATCTTAAAATTAAAGATGAGGCAACTGTTACTCCATATTTTAAATGAATTGATTTAATTCACTTTTCCCAAATTTATTTGCAGTCAGGATGCAGTTCTGCATATGATTGGCATTTGTGATATGATCCTTGATTCAAACTGTGTATATTAAGAAAAAGTTGTCCAAAACTATCCTTGTAAAAATTCATATAAAATGGATAAAATGGGGGGGAGAGAAGGTGTAAAATTCAAATGCAAATAGTGATAGTTTTAAGGCTGTGTAAGGTTTGGACATGATTTGGAGAAAGGACATGCAGAATCCTCTTCTTCAATACATTAAAAGAAGCAATGTTTTTCTAAGCTTCAATGCAAATGTGAAAGGTGCCCCTGCTTTAAGAAATCTACTTATTAAACTTAAGGTAATTCTTAAACAGGAGCACTATTTTTTTGACTCACATGGAAGCCTAATCAATATTGGGCTTCTTTAATTCTGAACATCAAAAAGACCAAGCTCATGACCATTTCAAGGAAGGGAAACATCAAAATAGAAATTGATGGTGAAGAGATAAAATGCATGGGAAAATTCACTTTCCTAGAGTCGCAGATCACTCAAAGTGGTGAATGCAGCCCAGAAACAAAACGTCGGATTGCACTGAATTGCACAGAAATGATGAACATGAGCTGAATATGGAAAAGCAAGGACATCAGCCTGGCAACCAAATGTTGGCTGGTTGATTCTATTGTGTTCTCCATAGCTACCTCTGGTTGTGAAAGTTGGACCTTAAAAATGCAAGACAGGAAGAAAATCAATGTTTGAGCTCCTGGAGAAGACTTTCTGGACATCAAGGGTCACCAATAAGCAAGTACTGAGCACATAATCCTATAAAAAAAGAAAAGAAAATGATTATTATTAAATACATGAAAAACTGACCTAAAAAGAACATAAGCTTGTTCAAATAGAATAAAAATAAAAATATGACAAGTTCATTCAATAGCCTTACAATGTTTCCATCTCCACTGTACCCTCCTTGGTTTCTGACAATGAAGGAAGGGCTAACTATCCCTTCAGAATTAGTTCCAGAAAATATCAGATTGTTTGAAAGTCACACATATTCCTGCAGAATCAACTCATGTTTGAAAGGAACTTGCTTGTGCTGCAGAAAACTCATTGTTGTGGAATAGTTTTTTGAGGCAGAGAATGGTCTTCATGGACTATTCATTTTAAGGGTGCTTACTTGGGAATTTTTCTTAAATCAAAGCCAGATGTAGGTGTCATACATTTTAATATTCTCTTCTCTAGGCAGGCTGTTAAATGAATGCATTAATGTGTGCTAGCCATGGCTTACCTCTATTTAACCACTAGGTGGGGAACATCCAGATGTTCCCACCTTTACCTCCTACAGGAAGAGGAGGGGTTTCCTATACCTATATAAACCCTCCTCCCACATGTTCCTGTGCCCTTTTTATGTAACATGTTCTTGCCAGGGCAGACATGCCCCTTGCATGTCTGCACCCACCTTCTCAAGACACAGATAGCCATTTCTTGGTTTTGTTCTAGTTTATTCAATAAAGTTAAGTTCTGTTTGCAAACATCTGCCTCCAGCATCTTCTTGTGGTTAAGGGCATCCAAACAATCCATCGTACAACCATCACATCCTCACAGATTGGTAGCAGAGGATGGTTGATGAAATCTGCCCTTAGACCCATTGATGCCAGGCAAGATGCCCTCCATATCCAAAAAAAATCTGAAGTCACCTCGCCAGCGCAAGTCTCCGATCGTGACCAGAAGTCTCCAATCGAAGAGAGCTGCATGCCTGTCTACCAGCTGGCCAGAGCTCCAGATGACCTCCACAGTGGCACAGCAATGAATGCCATCGAGGGCACAGACAGCATCTGCACTGCTCCAAAGGCCAGCATCGCACCAGGAATGCCACTGTTCATGTTTGGGCAGCAAGCAGCTGCCACGATGCCTGCAGGATTGCCTGGAGCTGCATCCACCCATGCCGGAGCAGATGACTCCGACACAAATGGCACAGCTGCAGTCACCAGAGCGACCACCCTGCGCTTCACCCACCTTTCTGCCATCCAATTCCAGGCCACCATGATGCAGATGCTTGAGGCAGCCACATCAGGGGCCACCCCAGTCGACCTTACCTCTATCCTGACGGCAGTGATGGTGGCAACCCGAGATACGGCAGCGGCGGCAGAAGTGGTGGCAACTTCATCAGACAAAGAGGCGGCTAAGCTAAAAGCTGTGAGAGCTGACCTGATACAAAGGGGCCACAGGGTCCCTGAAGAATCCCCCATCAGCGTTATGCTCAACTCTCACCAAGTTGGACCCCCTTTATCATTTCTATTGATGGCCTTCCTAACAATCTCCTCAATATTGAGTATTTGTCTGGGAGGCTTATTGATAAAGATAGAAGGCAGAGAGACCACCATGCGCTACACAGGGAGCACAGACCCACCAGCAGGAGATCAGACCATGTTGAAAAAGTGAATGCTATACCCAAATACTTCATTTGTGGGTCTCATGGGCACTACAAGCAAGAGTGGCCCCAGCATCACTGCTGAAGGTCTACTACATCCCACCATAAGGAAAAGGGAAACAGAAGGGGTTGTGGCCATGGTAAAGGTGACTCCAGAAGTTCCTACATTAATGGAACTTTCTAAGATACCCCAAATTCTTCCAACTGCAACCCCAAGGGCCTTTGGCTCTTGGGCTCTGGAGCAGGCAACATTGCCAGCAAGAAACAGTGCTTCAAAGAGCTCCATCCCATTTATTCCCCTGTAAAAGTTGCCAGGAGTCAGTGCTAAGGTTGTGGTGGAGGGGTTGTCTCCATATCTGTGTTGGGGGATATCCCTGATGTTTTGCATGTTCATCCACCCCTGACAGTAAAAGCATCACTCCAGACCAGCCACAGTCTAACTGTCAATCCGAAGATGGATGCCTACTGTTCCAGATGAGCCGGACATGCCATCTCCAGCAGCATCCTCACCTCCTGTTTCACCAGCATGTACAGCCATTCCCAACACCTGGGACTGAGGGCCCCCTCATCTCAGATGGAGCAACACTCCTGACGATTACTCCCAGGGTGATGACAGCACTGAATGGCAGATGGTCCAGAGGTCCAAGCATTCCACCAAGGGAGTGCCACCCAAGAAATATGACATTGGGCACATCACCACCATCAACAATGTTGTTGCTGCATCCAAGACCTAGTTGGATGTTCTTCAGCTCCCAGAAGAAGAGCAGAGGCAGTGGAGGGTGGCGATGCAGTGTGACAGTCTCAAGCAACTTTAAGTCTTTCTCCCAAAGGAAGTCCCCAAAACGAAGAAGGCCATTGGCACCCAATGGGTGTATAAGGTAAAACCAATGCCCAACAATAAGTTTCTATATAAAGCCCATGGAGTAGCCCAAGGGTTTGCCCAGTGCTATCTAGAGGACTTTAATGAAACTTACTCTCCAACAGTTAGAGCAGAGAGTGTGAAAGCTGCACTTACCACTGCAGCTGTTCTTGGGCAACAAGTCTTCCAATTTGATGTTCAGACTGCATATCTGCATGCTGATCTAAAGGAGGAAATCTACGTGAAGGGTCCCCCTGGCTTCCAGAAGGAAGAAGGCCACACCTGGTTGCTGAAGAAGAATCTCTATGGTTTAAAACAATCAGGGAAAATGTGGTATGACTGCCTTACCAAAACTTTGAAAAAGATAGGCTTTGCCATCTCATCAGCTGATAGGTGTGTTTTCACCAGGAAATCCAAGGGTGGGTTTGAAAAAGTTTTGGTTTATGTAGATGACATCCTCTACATTGGGCCTAACAAGGGGATGTGCGACAGTTTTGCCAGCACACTTCAGAAACAGTTTACTCTTAAATCATTGGGACACATAGATAAGTATCTGGGTGTGCACATCATTGCTACTCAGAAGAGGTTTGGCCTTTCTCAAAACGAAAAGGTAGAAGAGCTTCTGGCAAAATGCAAAAATGTCAGACTCCAAACTCACACACACTCCAATGCAGGCTGATTTCCTTAGCCTAACCCATAAGGACAGCCCTGACTTCCCAGAAAACACCATGTACAGATCTGTCATAGGCTCATTGTTGTATATCAGCAATTGGAGCCACCTGGATATAGCCCTAAACGTTAACCTACTGTCCAGGCATGTGGAACAACCTAAACATTTCCACTGGGTTGTCATTAAAAGGTTGCTTAGGTATCTCAAGGGTACATCTGATGCAGTTCTCCTCCTTGAACCCAAGGAGAGGGACACTACCCATCTAAGGTGTTACACTGATGCAGACTGGGCTGCTGATCCCAAAACCTATAAGAGTACATCTGGTTTTCTGGTCCTACTAAATGGGTGTCTCATAAATTGGCACATGGGCCAACAGAGGTTCGTTTCATGCTCTACTGCAGAAGCAGAGTACGCATGCCTATCTAAGATGCTTGTGACCAAAGCATCAAACCAGGTGAGACAGCTAACAACATCACCTGGTTTGATGCTTTGGTCACAAGCATCTGGGCATTGCCTCCACTCCTCATACAGAAAATGGAGGATAACACAGCGGCCATAAGCATATCACAAACACATGCAGTGGGGTCCAGGTCACGGCCTATAGATATTCGGTATAAGAATGTCAGGCAATTGGTAGATATGGGGTTTGTATCTGTAAAGTACTGTAAAATGGATGACCAAATAGCTGACATCTTCACCAAGCCAGTACCTGCTGATAGACACACATTTTTATGTGGGAAACTATGTCTAAATCTGTAATGTCTTATGTCTCTGTCATTGTACCAACCTGACCATCATCCCAGCCATTGACTAGCAAGAAGGGGATTGTTAAATGAATGCATTAACATGTGCTAGCCATGGCTTACCTCTATTTAACCACTAGGTGGGGAACATCCAGATGTTCCCGCCTTTACCTCCTACAGGAAGAGGAGGGGTTTCCTATACCTATATAAACCCTCCTTCCACATGTTCCTGTGCCCTTTTTATGTAACATGTGCTTGCCCCTTGCATGTCTGCACCCACCTTCTCAAGAATAACACAGATAGCCATTTCTTGCTTTTGTTCCAGTTTTGTTTGCAAGCATCTGCCTCCAGCATCTTCTTGTGGTTAAGGGCATCCAAACGATCCATTGTACAACCATCACATCCTCACACAGGATATGTCTAAACATTTAACTTTATTGGATTTGGTTTCCAGATAGTTCATTATATTTGTCAGGTTGCTATATAATTTCCCAGTTTATAATGTTTAACTTAAAATGTAATATAATCCAAACGGAACTGAATGGGCCATTCCTTCTTCCCCACCTGATGAGTAATTTTTCCCAAGACATTCTAAAAATGCATTAGCCTTGAGCTACACATGTAATCCTGGATCTTCCTCATGTCTATATATTTTTTTCCTAGGTAATTATTTCAAATTTACAATAATATTCTATTTTATTTGTTTAGAATTTCACTTGCATGTGGGCTTTGTTCTTCAGCATGAGCAAGTTCCATTCAAGACAAAACTGTTCAAATATTTGAGCAGTTTTATGGATGTGAAACATTTCTTAATTAAATAAAAATGAATTCAAATTATAAAGTCATTTGGACAAAACTCTAGGAAGTATTATCAGAAAATACTACTGTCTCAGAAAGTATTTTTTTTATCATTGGATTTCTACACTGGCAAGGAATTTAACCAGTCGCTTCCAATCATGATTTTAGCTTTTTGTAATTTAGCTATCATAAATTATAGTACTCAAATGTATAGACAACTGTAAAACAATAATTAATCAAAGAAATACAAATAAACAAAAGAATTTGTTTATGTCATTTCAAGTTATTTCTTTGAAGAACTATTTCAAATCGATGATGGTGATAACAATTTCAAGCCTATTCTTTCAGAAAAGTAAAATACTGAGCAACACAGATTATTTTAGAAAGACTTAGTATATGTTCACCAGTTAATGCATATATGTTAACAATATTTTTGATTAACAAGTTGTTGTATATTTTCACATCCTGAAGGAAGCTTACATAGATTGCATTCCACACATTTCCCATGTATAACAATATTCCCACACACTAATTGCTTTCTTTCCTTTAGATAATTACATCCTATCCTGTCTCACCATCCTGCAGGTGTTATTAGGTTTCCTGACTACCCATGTGACATCCTTTACACCCACACTCTGAAAGTGTATATAAGTGCTTGGTATACAGATGTATGTTATCCCATTGTAATCCATTGCTAATCCTTGCTTATCATATCGTTGTTGCTGTATCCTGATGCTACACTGAATAAAGACCATCATTGCTGGTATCTTGGCATTCTGGTGTGCTGTTACTTAAGGTGGGCACAATGCCACCTCCTTAATCTGACAATTGGTAGCAGAGGATGGTTCTGATGCAAACTAAAGTGCCAACCTATGCCAGTCTGTGCCACCCTTGATGTCTGTTAACCCAGGGAAACTGACCTGAAGATCACCAGTGGTGACTAGAGCAGTCTCCCGACAGATGGCAGAGCAGCTGACGCCAAGCCAGGCTACCCAGATGCAGACATCTACCGAGGAACTCCAAATGCCACCCCTGGAAGGTGAGATGGGCATCAGAGCTAACCCAGTAGAAGGGGGAAGTCCCGGAACACAACCAGGTACTTCACAGCAGCAACCAGCTGCTCAGACCCCTAGAAATTGCTCCCAATCTGCTTCTCCTACTCAAGGAAGGCGAATGGGATGATGTTTGTGAGGAGGAAAGAGAGACAGAACCGACCTAGTCGGCAAAACTCATTAGGAGTCCAGCAGAACAAGCTGAATTTAGAACAGCTGTCCTCCAAGCCTTTGGCTTGCCAGAGGCAAGTGAGAATCCTATAAGTGAATTGGGAGCTCTTCTACTGAAATCATCAGAAAAAAACCACAAATCTCTATCAGAAAGTAGAAAAACCAGGAGACCCCTTGAGGTCATCCAGTTGTGCCCCATGATTCCATTTGCATCGCAAGTGGAAAAAATGGAGCTTTCCCGGTTCCTAGACCCTCACTATGTATATTCAGAGAAGGCAGCCTGCCAAAAAGACACCCAAAGTGACTTTTTAGCCCAATTGCAAAGTGCCAGAATACCAACTCCTTGCATGGCACCTGAAGTTGCTGAAAACTCAGTCCAGCAGACTGAAGCAACTCACAGCAGCCGGCCAAGCAAAAGCCTGACCCTGAAGAGACCTGTGGGATCGCCAAGCCTGGCCACCCCAAACAAGCCACCTCCAATGACTGACCAGCTCCATGCCCAAATGGCCGAAATGGCCATGGCAAACTGGACAACAAAAAGCTCTGGCATACCTTCCATGCCAGAAGTTGAGGCTGCTTTAAAAATGCTAAATGCGGCTTTTGGTACCGCTTTAAGACTGCCTGCCCGAGGCAGCTGGCTACCCTGAACTAAATGAGCCCATATGCCCTGACTCACCAATCCTGATGTCTTCAGAGAACTTCCCAATTGAACTCCTCACTCCTGTGGCTGCTGCATGCCATGTGATGCTCCGTCTTCAACCTGCTGCAGAAAAGTCCCCTGATGTCTCTGCTGGTCGTTCCGGTCTTCCTTTCCACTCCTATGCTGAAGTCCTGTCTTCTGAAGCCATCTGGATGAGTCCAGCTGAAGCTGCAGTTCCAGAGGCCTCCCTCTGGCCTTCTCCAGGAGCTCAGAGGAAAACATCCTTTCCCCCTGAGGCTCAGGCTGAAATGAGTTCTGCGCGTGCTCAGTTTGCAGACGATGATGTAATACAGAAGCCCAGAGTATCAAAAAGCTTCAATCTCAGTGTTTCTATTCCTTTACCAGTAAACTTATATTCACAGGTTCAGGACCCTGGACAGCGACAGCTGTCAGATTTGCTGCCAGTATTCTCTGCAGCTCTCCCGCAGGGATTTAAAAAGCTTTTATTATCAGGTAAAAATCTGCTAGAATGGGCGAGAGAGGTCCAGGTGATTCTTCTTAAGGAAGGGACATTATTCATGTTAGTACAACCTTCTAAAAAAACCTTTGTCCCAGGAAATAATTGCACTCCATAATAAAGCTTATACTACATTATTAGGTTCAATCGATTCAGCTCTTTACCCCAGTATACCTGATGGGTTAACCCTTCAAGAACTTTGGCAAAAATTATTCAAAATGTGAATAGAAGTGTGGGATCCAAAAGCAGATTGTCACATGATTTTTATAGTTCTAAATTAAAGCCAAGTGGCAATGCCAGTGAACATTTATGTAAACTAAATGGGATGAAGGCTGATTTAATTCAAAGGGGGGAAAATATTCCTGAAGATGGTTTCATTAGTGTAATTTTTAATTCCCTTGATTCCTCATGGGCAAATTTTATTACAACAATGGATAATGTTGATGCTGAGGTATTTGACCTGGAGTTCTTAACGGCTAAATTAATTGCAGAGGATGAGAGAAGAAAAGATAGGGCTCCTCAACAACGTGATGTCAGACCCAAGAAAAGGTCTGATCATTCTGAAAGAATAAAAAATGTCAGCTACTGCTTTATTTGTGGTTCAGAGTATCACAACAAATATGATTGCCCCAAATACAGGCACCCCAGATCCAATTCTAATCAAAGGAGGGGCAAAGGAGACAGAAGGGGCAGGGAAGATCCAACACTAGAGGTGAAGCAACTTTCATTAATGAGGTAACCCTTGCTAAGGCTGGAACAAACAAAAGTGAGAGCAAAAAGCATTTTTTGGTGGATTCTGGAGCCTCACATCATATAATTAATGATAAAGGTTTATTTAAAAAATTCACAAAAATTGATTCACAGGTAAAGGTTGCAACAGGTGACTCTGTGAAAGTAAAAGGTCATGGGACTACTATACTGCCTGGTTTAGGTGAGCTAAAGGATGCCTTGTATGTACCAAAAATAACTAATAATTTAATTAGTGCATTGGAATTGACTACAGGTACCAAATTTGAGGTTACTTTTAAAGATGGGGGTGGTTTTATTAAAAATGATGGGATCTTAATTGGCAATATTAAAGCAAAAGAAAAATTGCCATTCCTTCACCCTGTGCAAAAGCCTAAGAGCAAAGGCACAAATGACAATCTGGCTTCTAAAAAACCTAAAAAGGTGAGATTTGATCTCAGTAAAGAAACAAAGGGTGAAGTTGACAAGGTATCAATTGGCAAGCCTCTCCACAAAGATTGTGCTCATTTATTACATAGGAAACTTGGTCATATTAGTTTTCCAGTGGTGGATTGCATGCCTGATCATTCCAGGGGTATTAAAATAAATCATTGTGACAATTTCTTGGACTACTCAATTTGTAAAAGTGCAAAATCCAAGGTTAAACCAATTCCAAAAAAACCATTGAGGACTACAGAGCACATATGCCAGCTGGTGCATATGGATTTAGTTGGCCCTTTGAAGCCTTCATTGGGAAATAAAAATATTTCTTAACAATGGTAGAGGATTTTTCAAGATTTAGCTTTGTTTACACTCTCAGGAATAAATCTGAGACTTTCCGAAAATTTAAAGAGTTTTATCAATTGATCCAAACCCAACACAAAATAAATGTGTAGCAAATTCAAACAGATAAAGGTTCTGAATTTTTCTTAGATGATTTCCAAAATTGGCTGAAAGATAAAGGTATAGTCCATAATAAAACCAGGCCTTATTCTCCATTTGGGAATGGAATTTCTGAAAGGAAGAATGGTGCATTACAAACCATGGTTAGATGTGTGTTAAAAGATGCTGGTTTAAGTAATGCTTATTGTGCATGCATAATTAGACAAGGTAATATTTGTAAAAGCTCCCCCAGGATTTGGGTGAAAAAGGGATCATCTGGAAACTTAATAAGAGTTTATATGGACTTAAAACAGTCTGGTAAAATGGTTTGATTGTCTTATCAAAATTTTAAGACTTATAGGTTTCTCTGCCTCACCAGCTGACAAATGTGTTTTTATTAGAGGAAAAAATGGTAAATTTGAGAAAGTACTCATTTATGTTGATGACATTTTATATATTGGCAATGACAAAATTAATGTGAAAAATTTGCTCAGGATCTAAGGAAGCATTTCACTTTAAAATCTTTGGGAAAGGTTGACAAGTATCTTGGTGTTCATATAATTAAAATTAAAAATGGTTTCTGTTTATCTCAAAAAGAAAAGATTATTGAACTTCTGTAGAAGTGTAATATGATAAATTCAAATCCAAGTAGAACACCAATGCAAATCAATTTCATGAATTTGGCCTATAAAGATGATGCTGAATTCACTGAGAATACTCTATATAGATCTGCAATTGGCTCACTATTGTATATAGCTAATTGGCCTGAT
>JANHJO010020906.1:0-10468 GCA_032468235.1 Pseudoxyrhopus heterurus
CCCTCCCTGAGGCCATGCTGAAGCACTTAACTGGACTTGATATCTGCTTCTAGGCAAACAAACACACCCCTACAAAACAGATCAAATACTTGTCATCTGTTTTGCAGGGCAAGGCCCACTTCTGGAATGCAATATTCTGACATACAAGCAACCGGTTCTTGTTTTTGGATGCCTGGCTAGCCTGCATGACTATCCACATTCTGTGGAGTTGGATGCTTTTTCCAGGTGGTTCTTTCCGGACATCTAGCGTCCAACTGTACACATGACACCCCACCCAGTCAGGCATCCGTGTAGGAAGCTGGAAGTCAATTATCGACAGCCGAGAAAAAACCGGAGTGGTTTAATGCAGCTCTGACATTTACGACAGTTCTCTTCCCTGCCTCCTGGGTGGGAGGGGGAAGAGGATGAACGGAGAAGCCCAGGAAATAAGAGAAAAGGGTGCAATTCGGTAAAAGGAAAGACTCCTGGATGCCTCCTCTTCTGAGGGACACCCCTCTCCCCAAAGCTGTCACTTAGAGAGGGAAAGCCTGGGCTTGCCCTGCCCTCGTGCCGGAGGGTCTGACTTCTCGGAGAAAAAGAAAGAGGCGTCACCTCTCGTATCGGAGGAAGACGTTGTTCAAGTCATCGTTGGCATGAAGCAGCTCCTCGGTGACCTCTTCGTTGGACACCCTGGAGATCAGCTCCACAATTCGTTGCTGCATCGCTCGGCAGGTGCGGTTCAGCTCCTAGGAGAGGAGACAGGGAGGCGACTGAGGGCAAGGAACAGCCTCTGGGGGCTGGGGGGGGGGGAGGCACCCTAAGCAGGAGCCAGGATTTTCACCTCCGGGAGGAGGTCTTGCTGCCTTTTGAGGGCACGTTTGCTTCCAGATGTCTGTAACACATGGGCTATCTCTGTTTTGGGCTCCCTCTGCAAAAGGGGCCCAGCCTATCCAGGTGATCCACCTCTGCCCACTGGACCTCACATTAGCAACAAGAGAAGCCAGCTTCCCCCCACCGGATTTTTCGTGAGTGGCGACCTTTAACGAAAGCTGGCCTGAATCTGGAAATCAGCAGAATGGTGACAGCATCCAGCCTTGAAGAAGAAATAGAAGCTGCCTGGGCTGAGACTGACATTCGGAGCGTGGCATCCATCTCCACTCAGGTTCTCCAGCTGCTGCAACAGCTGGAAGACCAGGTTTGCCAACGTTCAGCTTTAATCACGTCAGTTTAAGAGCCAGACGCTGGCATTTCAGACGTTTGGACGCAGGTAGCGGAGACAGGCTGACACAACCGGCTGGCACGGCCTTGGGTTAATTGTCTTGTGCACCAGTGCTTAGTGGCTTCTGTAGTTTGGCCCTATTTCTAAGGGGCAATAACCAACCGCACATTTATCTCGGTTTCTTCGATCCAAGTAACAAAAGGGGCACTTACAAACCATGGCTTGTTCTCTGTCATCCCGGAAGGCAGAGAATAATGGACTTAAATTCCAGGGAGACAGGTACAATTCGCACCTGGTAAAGGGAGCCCTACTCCACAAAACCTCCTGCCGTTGGTCGTCTGGAAAAGGTGATACCAGACTGCGCGTGATTTCTGGCGAACGAGGGAGGTTGGGAATGGAAGAGAAGGGCTGGGGGCGTCATTCCATGGATGAATATAAGCAGAGGTGGGGAAAACACCTGTCATGAATGCCAGGGTCTGGATCCTCCCCCAAGAGACAGATCGGTCATCAAGAGCCAAATGACCCCTTCCCACTCTGGACGGAGCTCTGGATTAAATGGTCCGAGCCCATCAAAACCAGGAAAGATCAAACAAATGCAGAGGGCCCTCGACGTACAACCACAACTGAGCCCAAGATTTCTGTTGCTGAGACATTTCGCAAGTGAACTTTGCCCCATTTTACGACCTTTCTTGCCACAGTCGTTAAGTGAATCACCGCAGTGGTTAAGTTAGTAACACGGTTGTTAAGTGAATCTGGTTTCCCCGTTGAGTTTGCTGGTCAGATGGTCGCAAAAAGGAGATCACGTGATCCTGGAGACGCCGCAACCGTCGTAAATATGAGCCAGTTGCCAAGCACCCAAATTTTGATCATGTGATCCTGGGGAGGCTGCAAGGGTTGTGTGAACAATGGTCACATCATCCCCTTTTTCCGGAGCTGTTGTAACTCTGAAGGGTCACTAAATGAATCGTTGTATGCCGAGGACTAGATTCACCTGCAGTAACTCAAGGTCTGAGGAATCTTCTTGCCCCGGGATCATTTCCGTGAGCATCTCGGACATCACCTTGGTGTTGCCACGAACAACGTCCAACTCGCTGCGTAATCGTGCAATCTGGGGATGGGGGGGAGAGAGAGAAGGGGGGAGGGCAGGCAGGGAAGGAGGAAAGTGCTTTTGTGTGTAAAAGCCGACAAGTGTCTCCTGAAGCACAGTTCCTCCAGCCCACCCCTGAGCCCCTTCCTCCAGAGCCCTACCTGTTCCGTGTTTGCTATGATGGGTCCGGTCACGTTCAGAGGAGGGGTCTGAGGAGCCGGGAAGGAGGTAGGGGAGGTGCTGGAGCTCACTTTTTGCTGAGATTGTGACTTGTGCATGTTGGCAGCTGGGTCGATTTCAGGAACGCTCTAGCAAAGGAAACAGCAGTCAATGAGAGAGAGAGACCCAGCCCACATTTAAATACGCAGAGGGGAGAGTGTGTGCATGAAATAGCAAAAGCACTGTATCTATATACCGCCTATCAGGGCTTGCAACCCTCTCTAAGCGGTTTACAATGTCAGCCTCCTGCCCCCTACAATCTGGGTTCTCATTTTTACCTACCTCGGAAGGATGGAAGGCTGAGTCGACCGTGAGCCTAGTGGGATTCGAACTGCTAAATTGCAGGCAGTTGATGCTAATTACAAGCTCTCTAACTGCTGCGCCACCGAGGCTCTTACATGCGGGCGTGTGTCAGTGTGTGATTCTATTTTCAATAGTCACCTAAATGGTCTGGAGGCCCAAAGATCGTGCAGCCTCCCATCCAAGCAGCTAGTAGCCCATCACCCTGGGAGATGGGATGCTAAAAGTGCCCGGGGTCAGATCCTGCAAGGTTGTTCTAAAAAGGCAGCTGTCTTTTCCGGCTCAATGAATGTCCGGCGGTATTCAAGGGTTCATTACCGTACGATTTATCCCTCTCTTTAATTTGCAGTTTGGGGGTCTGGGTCCTTGGATAGGAGCTCTTTATTTTCCCCAGCTGAGGTACTTACTCTCTGTGGGGTGTGTATTGGAGACAGGGCGTCCAGTTCAGCCACGGGAAACTCTATGCCTTTCCTCTTGAGCTCTTCGTAAATATGCACGACTCCTGTGAGGTCAGGGCTGCTTCGAAAGGCATCAGCCCAAGCCTGAAAAAAATAAAATAAAATAAAATAAAATAAACAGGGAGAATTGTCAGGCTGCTTCTACCCGATCCACTTTTCTTCACTGGGGCAGCAGCCCCCAAACATTTGGGCCCAGGGGAGAGGTTTTTCTGCGGACCGGAGGGGGCCCTGGTTTTGTGTGCTGCCTGCATCCCGCGGATGGGGCTTCGCTTGTTTGCACGGCCTGGTTTCTGGCATGCCGCAGCCTGGTACCTGGAAGTTGGGGGGCCCCTGCACTGGGGCGTCTGAACTGGTTGTTTTTTCTTGGATTCATTACAACAGAGAAATCACGAGACCCCCCACACAACAGCCCTAGGAGAGAGCCTCACTAGAGACCCTCCTGAAATTACCCCTCCTCGTCTTTAATGTGATGGACAGAAAAGCTATGAAACAAGCTAGAAACAGTCATGCATCCTTGACCCTGTTCCATTTTGGCATGGAGACAATTTTAGGTGTTATTCAAGAGTCAAAGGTGGGATTCAGACCCTCAAACATTGCGCAAGGGAATCAGGTTGTTGCCCCCAAAATCTTGAGAAGAGCCATCAGGCCAAGGCGGCCGATGCTGCACTCGATTCGCCACTTCAAGTTAAGAAGCAGGCAGCTGCTGAAGGCACAACTGGAAATCCTATCCCTATCGAGATTAAAAGGACTCTCAGCCTGCAAAAGCCTGGCCAGTAGGTGGCCTTAAAACTAGGTGGCCTTAAAACTGTTAGGATTGGAGAGAAAGAGAGGACTTAAATTAAAACAACATACCTGAATCAGGGCAAGGACTTTATCTTGAACGATGGTGGGAGGATTGTTCTTGGGTGAAATTATTTTAACCAGGACACCGTCTATGAAATCTCGGTTGGCTACGAGGATGTGGAAGCGGTGGCCGCAGTTCTTCACACACGTTTCCAGGACCTTGGTGTGAAAAACACATTTCAGGTGCAGAAGAGACAGTCAACACTCAGCATCCTAAAAAAAGAGAGCTGCTAGGTCGGGTTTCCAGGGTGACGGACGTGTTCCCCCAAGTCTCCAGGTCCTGATTCCTTGTACTTACCGTTAGAGCAAGCATCACTTCTCTGTAGTTTTTGTTTCCGTTCAGCCTCTTTTTGAGCGCTCTAACGGCATCCTTCGGGCTGAGGAGGGAAGGAGGAGAGGATGGTGAGCGCCCCAGGTGCCTCTGAAGCACAGAAACACAACAACCCCGGTTTTAAGCTGTTTGTGAACACTTGTTTTGAACCGGGGTGCTTGGAGGCTCCGGTGTTTGCTCAATTACAACGGAGCATCTCAAAGGAGAACACAGTCCCCCAAGGGAACACACGGTTTCATCAAATTAAAAAACAAAACAAAACCAGGCCAGGCCAGGAGCTATGAAGATGCTGGAAAAGAAGCCAGCGAGAAGATCTTGGTGTTGTGATGCTTTTGCCTAAAAGGAGACTGCAGAAGGTGGGCCAACAATACTGCTATGGTGTTGAAACCCACAGAGCTGCGTTGGACTAAAGTATTCCAGCTACTTGAAATATTATTTAACAATTTCTTGAACAACGTATTACAGAACAAGCTCTTCAGGCTTAAAATCAAATGCTGGGGGCTGTTTGGCTCGTACAACTTCAAGTCATCGGTCCATTTAGTGCCATCTTCTCTGCTTGATTAGGGTTAAGGCAAGCGAACACTGTCTGCAGTTATTGGGAGCCGAACATCCAAACTGCTGGCAGAGTCCACTTGACCAACAAGCAGCTACAGTGGAACCTTAGTTCACAACCGCTTCGGTTCACAACCAAATCGGTTCGCAACCAAAAAATCAGCTAAATGTTCGACTCTCTTCACGAACAAATCCTCAGTTCGCAACCAAACTTCCTGAGGACGAAGAAATCTCAAGAGAGAAAACACGTGAAGGAGAGCGTCCTTCCATCGCAGAGGTGGACTCTGCCGCAAAACAGCAACTTCCCTCTCGCTCAGAATCGACCGACTGGACAGTTTTCTCTGTCATTCATGGTTTTCTCAGTGTTTGTATTGAAGGATTTTACTGTTACACTGTGATTTCTGTGGCATATTTAACTACAGTGCTGTATTTGTGTGCTTCAAAATCTTAAAAAAACAATAGAGTTATAAGGGTCTGGAACAGATCGATCATATTTCCATACAACCCAATGGGAGAATTTGTTTCAGTTCACAACCAACTCGGTTCACAACCAACGTTATGGAATGAATTGTGGTCGTGAACCGAGGTTCCACTGTACTATAACTCCCCAAATCCCTCACCACTGGCCATACTGGTTTGGCTGCAGAATCTGAAATCAAATACAGAAGGAGTGCTTTTGATCCTCTACAACCTATACAGAAACAGAGATCTGGGCCATGATTTCAATTTTTTTTTTAAAAAACAAAGCTTTAGTTGTTTTCAGTTTAGCAGAACCTCCAGATATATCTCTTAGATTTGAGGGTGTACAGTGGTTTCCAGTTGCATAATTGTGAAGATTTCCCCCCCCCCAAAAAAAAAATCTGGAGAAAACTTAAACATCTCTGCGCAAGGAAGCTCTCTACCTCTGTTGTAGAATAAGGTTCAATATATGAATACATCAGTTAGAAAATAGTAGACTGGAGAGTCTTTATTGTTATGATACTTGATGTTCAAGAAACCTAATTATAAATATGATTTATAAGTGTATTTCAAAGTTCCCATCTTTAAGTTGCAAACAGTAAAAACAGCATCTTTACAATCGCCTAAATATCCTCTTTAGAAATAAAAAAGCCTTCTGTGAGCTCCCTTAGCCATTATTTTCTTTTCTAAATTGTTATTAAGTAGTGACTGAAGATGATAAATTGACAACTTTGGGACAGGATAATTAGGCAGTTGGACATTAATCCAAGATGTGATTTAACAGGAATGTTTTCTTTTAAAGAAGGAGAGTGCATGTACTTCTTGACTTACGACCACAATTGAGCCCAAAATTTCTGTTGCTAAGCAAAATAAATGGTTGCTAAGTGAATTTTGTCCCATTTTGTGAACTTTCTTGCCACAATTGTTGAGTGAATCACTGCAGTTGATAGATTCGTAACACGGATATTGTGTGAATCTGGCTTCCCCGTTGACGTTTGCTTGTCAGCAGGTTGCAAAGGGTGATCAAATGACCCCAGGACACGGCAACCGTCATAAATATGAATCCGTTGCCAAGTGTTTGAATATTAATCACCCGACCATGGAAATGCTGCCCTGGTTGTGTGAAAAATGGTCATAAGTTCACTTTTTCAGTGCCGTTGTAACTTTGGTCACTAAATGGACTGTTGGGAGTCGAGGACTACATCCCAAAAGCATTCTTTTTATTGTTACAACAAAGCTGATCCATTGCATGATGCGGTGAAAATATGCAGTGTATTACATTCACTCGGAATACTATTTGTCAGATATATTTTCACATGAATTGAAAAATGACTTCGACAGAAATGTAGACATCAACAGCCTTCCACACAACAGCTTTAAAAGCAAGTAAGTCAGCCTTGACCTCTGGCGACTGATTGGAGAAGCCCTGCAGGATTTTCAGAAGTAATATTCTACCGCCTTCTTCCCAGGGCTGAGATACTGTCCCAAAGCCACCCAGCTAACTCTTTGCCCAGGTTGAGGACCGGAATTCATGATCTCTCAGCTTTAGCTTGGATCATATGGTACATTGCTACCATCTTGGATTTGCAATTTTTGTGGATAAAATGAAAAAGTTGGCATTACCCAGAAGAAAGCAAAATTAGAATACAGTGGAATCTCGGTTCACAAACGCTTCTGTTCGCAATCAAATCGGTTCACAACCAAAAAATCAGCTAAATGTTCAACTCTGTTCGTGAACAAATCCTCGGTTCGCAACCAAACTTCCTGAGGACGGAGAAATTGTAAGAGAGAAAACACCTGAAGGAGAGAGTCCTTCCATCGCGGAGGCGGACTCTGCCGCAAAACAGCAACCCCTCTCTCACTCAGAATTGACTGACTGAACAATTTTCTCTGTTGTTCATAGTTTTCTCAGTGTTTGTATTAAAGGTTTTTACTGTTACACTGTGATTTCTGTGGCATATTAAACTATAGTGCTGTATTCGTGTGCTTCAAAATCTTTAAAAAACAATAGAGTTCATAGGGGTCTGGAACAGATTGATCATATTTCCATACAACCCAATGGGAAAATTTGTTTTGGTTCACAACCAACTCGGTTTACAACCAAAGTTATGGAACTAATTGTGGTCATGAACCGAGGTTCCACTATACGGTATTACAATAAAGTAGCACAATGAGTTTGCTTCCAGTTGAAGCAGAATGACATACCTATTAGCAGAAGAGAGGAAAATGTTTTTCATCTCTGTAGACTGCCTGAAAACTGCTTCAGATGAATGGGAAACTCTTTGTTATGGGAGGATGCAGGAGAAATTAATTATTTCCTGCTGGTGGGATCCTTCTAATTCTATTTAAACTTTTCATCTGTCTGTATCTTTTCTATCCTTTGTCAGCTTTAACCTATAGCACTTGAAAAAAACTCAAAAGCACATGCAGTTTTGCACATAATAAGTAGTGTCTGTTACCCCCGAAAGATAAAAACACAAAATCAAACAGACTTTTCAAGATTAACCCAGAATAGAGAATCCCATTCTGGAAGTATCTTGATACTTAAAGTGCTCAATATGTTTAATTTGTCACCTAAGCTTATGCAGGAATGACATATTTATATGACATTTTAGCAAAGTTGGGGGGGGGGGAGCCAATAATTATCATGTTGTCACCTACCTATTAGTTCTTTATTTCGGACATCTAAGGCCATATTCCGTAAAGCTGTTGCAACCGCACATACCACCCGATCATTGTCTATTCGAAGAAGTTCTACCAGTATAGGCAGGCCTTTCTCCTTCCGTACTGCAGCACGGATATATACTGACCACTGCAGGAAAAAAAATATGAAGATGAGAAAGCAAATAAGTTTCATAAACTGAAGAAAGAGGCTATAGCAAAAGTTATTTAGAGCTGGAAAATAATAATAAAAAGTCAACATTTCATCATTTTGAATTTCTGACAGATACAGTTGTTGCTATCCTCATATTGTAGAAGACCGAGTAGCTTTGTCTGACAGTATATTTTGGAATTGAACCAGATATCACTTCACAGGTTTGCATAAGGCTATAAGATGGAAAATATTGTATGGGAAAATAGGTGATTGCAGAAAGTATGTGTGAACTGTGCCATTTTTTTCCCTTCAGATAACATCGATGATTGGATGGATCAGAAACAAATATATATTTTGCTTTCTTGAACTCTATCTACTCAAAACCCTTCCCAGATGGTCCAATCCACTTTATCATGAGCACATTCTGAAAAGCATCAGATGATGTTAGGTGAACATTTATTGTATGTGTCTATACATAAACACCCACAACACTCACACAAACTCTGCAACAATACAGCATATAGACCAAGCTCCCCAAACTCAGACAGCTAATTCTAATTCTGTCACTGTGTGCTTGTATATGCATCTTGAGTTTATGCTCAGCATGAAAGGGGAAAACATTCCTCTGAGAACATTCCAATTCAAAGATCTGCAGTAAACAAAATTTTCTTTGTCGTAGCATTTATTTGCTATGCCAATTAATGGAGGAAATGTCTCTAATATACTACTATGCTTTAGTTTGTCACTGTTATTATGAAAAATAATTTCCTTGACTTAATTCTTCCATTAGATTAAACTAAATCAATTTAAGAAGCCAACATGGAAAATAAAAGTATAAGTTGGATGCTTCTGTTTAAATAACAGAGTTTCAGATAAAAGTAATTCTGAGTGGAGGAAATCATGAATGTGCATTGATTGTCCAAACCCACCATTCATTCTGGGAAGAAATGGCAGTAATTTCCCTCCCCCCAGCTTTGAGTAACCTGGATGGTATGTAGGACAGGCAGATAAATTTGCAACCAAACAGTCAATGCACATATCCCATCTGCCTGAGCAGACAGGTAGGAGGGCTCATACTAACAATAAACCAAGCCTTAAAGTAAGGGAGGAAGAAATTTGCCTGGTTTAGCCTGAGAAGCTTTCCTCAACCCTATTGTTGCTAGCAAAAACCTTTTGCATTAAGATTGAAGAAAAGAAGAAAGTTGGGATATGTGAAAAAAGCAGATTACCTGGGAGAGGGGCAGAGGAAAAAAAAATCTGGAGAAGGAGAAAAGATTTCTGGGTGAAGAGGACAAAATGGGGACTAGAAGTAGCCACATGGTTTTGGTAACTAGTTTCCGGGAGAAGCAGAAAACTAAACAACACTAGTGCAAAAGGGAAGCGTGTTGTAAGAGTGAAGCTAATTTCTGCGCCTGGAGTTGAGGAAGAACACCGAATCAGACCAAGAAAATCTACAGGGAAAGAGAATAAGGCCTGCTTGAGCATAGATGAGGCAAAATATTTAATGGCTAGAGTATTGAGTGCCTATGGCAAAAGGAATATTTCTGGGCATTAGGTGAAAGAAGCACTGAACTGCAACTCAGAAATCTCTAGGGAATCAACAGCTAAGAAGAAAAGCTCCTAAAATTTGGATAGAAAGTTGGGAACAATTTTCAAATTTCTGACAGGTATTAAGCTTTGGGATTTAGAATGAGAAATCCAAATTCCATTCTGTATTTTTTTTATAACTTGCAAACTGAAGAAGCTGCAGACTCTCAAACTCATCCAGTTAGTGCCAATGTGTATCATTAAATGTTCGCTCATCGGTAAGATTGATCTGGAAGCCCTCTGTACTATCTCAATGGCCACACTTCCCAGGAAAAGGAGAATCAAGAGAGGGGGGCTGAGAATCTGTTCAATTAGCACCAGTTGTCCCTGGTATGGTGCACCTGACAACAGGACCGTTTGAGTCAGATTGGGTATTGGCTGTCCCAAGCATGAAGTGCTCCTTGGAGTGCTTGGAGCTACAAGCAACATCTGACATCTTCCAAACATTACAAGCGGAATGGCAGAGAGCACCTTCTGACCCTACCTCAATTAATTTTTTTTGCCTGATTTTTCTTGGGATTTGAAAGAACATATCAATTTTCATGGCAAATCTAGACAGCATCCTAAAAAGCAGACACATCACCCTGCCAACAAAAGTGCGTATAGTCAAGGCTATGGT
>JANHJO010021022.1:0-10461 GCA_032468235.1 Pseudoxyrhopus heterurus
CTTAGATCGGGATAGGAAAGCATGCATTTTGTGGTGTGTGCTTTTCAGCAGCATCTGCAAACAGGCCAAAGGGGGATCAGATTGATGTCAGCAGCATCATGGCATGGCAACACAAGCTCCACCTCTTTTCTACATGCATTTTGACATTACATGTATTCCCCAATGGAGAAGAACTTGAGAAGAACAATCTCACGATATGGCTTTTGTCATCTTTTGTTCTTATTTTTTACATTTTACCTTAAATATTTTCAAAACACAGTTTAAAAATTAAAAAAACAAACAAACATGAAAAATGACATTTGTAGCAATCTCTTGCTACAGCAATGTTTCTGAATCTTGGGATCTTTAAGATGTGTGGGCTTCAAATGCCAGAATTCCCCAGCCTGTTGCTAAGATCAAGAAACATGCATTAAGACAAGGTGGACCAACCACGGTAACTTTAAGATCTGTGGACTTCATTGATGGCTGGGGAATTCTGGGAGTTGAAGTCCACAGGCAGGTCTGACAGTGGCCAAGGTTGAGCACCCCAGCTCTAGAACCACAATGAGTTCAACTAAACCTATCTATTCACTTCACCACAGTTGTTCTTTCAGTTGATTCCCTTCCTTCTCAAAAGCCTCATAATTTTTGTCCTGTTGTAGCATGAAGCCCACCTTGAAATTAAAGAATTGCAAACTGAAATGTATCATCTCTATTAGAAGAAGATTATCACTGGAAAATTAAAGGGAATAAAGTCTTGACAGTGCTGCATGACATGAATCAATGGAGGAAGGGGAAGGGAGCAATTTTGTATAAACTATGTTTTCTAATATGAGTAATTAGAGAGGATTTTGAGTCAAAAATCTTTTGAAAGAAAGTAGCTGTTTTTAGAAGAAATAAAAATAGCTGCCTAGAGACATGTAATTGACATTGTGTGCACCCTCCAATCTATCCTTATTGAGATAGGTCAACTTTAATTTTTTGCAGTCAAACTAGTTTAGCAAAAAAATTAATGTTTCTCTTTCTTTCTCTCTCTCCCTTCTTCCCTCTGTCTTATCATCTTTGGAAACAGCTGAAGGTAAAGTGAGTTGTAATTCTTTGCCTTTCTTCTATATGAATATGAGTTTATTATAAAATTATACTTTGAATGATGACTTCCAGATGTAATTCAAAAGAAGCAAATAAAGCAATAATAACTCAATGGTGTTTTAAATACGTTTAGTTCAGATCTCATATCTTCCCATCCTATTGGTTAGGTCTCTCTCTCTCCTCTCTCTCTCTCCTCTCTCTCTCTTTCTTCTCTCTCTTTCTTTCTCTCTCCACCCTTGGAAACAGCTGAAAGTAAGTTCAGTTCTAATTCTTTCCCTCATATTTCATATCTTACCATTCCATTGGTCGGGTTTTATGGAGTGTTATTTTAGTTCCTTCTTTTGCTATCTGTTTAAGATAAAATGCGTACATTTTCACAATGGAATGCAATTTAAATATACACTGTGCTTTTAAAGAAAGGTGTATGCCATGTTTTCCATTTATTAGCTCAAAGCAATTTTCTAAATATTAGAAAATTAATTTAATTTATAATTTTAATTAAAATTATATAAATTATATAATTTAATTATATAAAATAATTGTATAAAATATATACTTTTATATAATTATATAGTTTAATTATATAAAATGTAAAGTATTACCCTAATTTTCTGAAATTTATTGTACAGCTTAGTTGATTATAAGCAAAATTTCATCTCTATCTTGCTCATCATGCTTGTGCAGATGAGAATTGCCTTACATCCAGGAAGGTCATATCCACATTTAATAAAAACAACAACCAAGTACTAAAAAGAATTGTATTACAGACAAAACAGATCCATGGTAAAAGTAAAAATCAGCCACAGTTGATCTGGCATTCTGACTTCAGTCTGAAACCTCTGCATGGGTGTTTCTGTTTTTGTTTAGCTTTTATAGTGATTTCTTCACACACAGCAGGTTGGTGCTTTTTACAGGGATGTTTAACTCCTGCAGCGCTTCCTGGAATGACCATTGTAGCAATCTGGCAATTATGAGTAAGGAAGTGTACAGTGATGTGTAAAGGCTTTTTAAGTGATAAAGAAAATCAGGGAAATATCTCTTACAACTTTATACAATGAATGAGGTAATTCCAATCCATCAATACGTGAATAATCCATTGCCCGAGGTCACAGGTAGTCCTCAAACTTTTTGCTTTCTTTTGGACAAAGCATCTTACTGTAATTGCCAAACAGTGAAAAGAAGCAATTTTCCATTATTTTGAGGCACAAAATACATGAAATCTGTGTAGGGCAAACCTTAATTAGGTGCAATTCCTGAAGCACTATACTCAGACCAAGAAAAACAAAAAAAAATTTCAGGCCATGAACGTGCAAGATAGGCGCACAGATTTCATCCCATTACTTGATTTACTAATTGTCCCTGTCCTTCCTTCAAATGTTATGTAATCCTTGCCTCCCCCCCCAAATATTGCCTTTCCCTGCCTCAAATGTAACCCTGGCCTTCAAAGCTATTATTGAAATGGAGCAGAATGTTAACTGATATCCTTACAATCACAACATGTGGAAACAATTGTTTTGTTTTGTTTCTTCTTTTATGCAGCAGAGGAGCAGGTGTTCAGCTATCAACTTCCATCCATAGCCCCTCCATCCATGGCCCCTTACTATTATTCTAGTGGTAAGTTTCTTTTTTAGAGTTAATAAATATCTAACGTATACACACACACATACATACACCTATACAAAGAGTGATTGATATCAATAATAAGAAAAAAAACTAGGGAAAAATAAATCTTTTTGAGGTCCTGGAGAGTGAATCCATGAAGTAAAGGCAACAAAAGGGTTTCAGGTCTTCCTGTTTGAGACAGAACCACCAATTGTTTGATGTGGACTGGAACGTCTCATGCCGTATCTTAAAATGGGAGGCACTTCAAGGAATGGATCATGTCTAGTGCAACTATTGCTGCCTCTGAAAGACACAGGCCTTATTTTTTTCTCAGCTTCTTCAATCATCAACTAGAGATGATTACGTACACAAGAAAAGGAAATCAATGACCTCCTCTTTTCAATTTCCAATGTTGGATTAAGGCTAAGGTCCGTGTTACAATAATGTTACCCTGAATGTTCTTGCTACTGTAAGAGCACTATAGAAATATACTAAATAGAAACTTTGTATCTTTCCCTACTTTTTATTCTTACATTCTTCTGTTTCATTTTAAATCAGGGGTGGGTTCCTACCAGTTTGGACTGGTTTGCATGAACCGATTGTTGAGGTCGGGTGGAGCCAGCAAACCGGTTCGGTTGGTTTTTGGGAAAAAATATTTTTTTTTGGCCCGCCCGCCTGCCCACCCGGAGGCTCTAGCTGCCTTTATTCGCTGTGTTTTCAGCACAGCTGATGATCGGAGAAGACTGCTTCACCTGTTTTTCCTCCTAGAGGCTGCTGTAGGAAGTTTGTGTTTTAAAGAAACAAACTTCCTGCAGCAGTTCCTATGGGGAAAAACTGCTGATGCAGGCTTCCCCGATCATCAGCTGTGCTGAAAACACAGCGAATCAAGCCTGCTAGAGGCTCCAGGCACGTGGGAAGGCAAAAAAATGTTTTTTTTATTTTTTATTTAGGAAAAACAACCGAACCGGTTGTTACACCGGTTGAAACCCACTCCTGTTTTAAATGGTGTACAAAAAAAATCACAGAAATAAAATGACCCACTGATGGAAGCATGATTTTGGTGTAATTTCTTCTTTGCAGTTGATGGAGACCCACATTTTATCATAGCTGTACCCCAGAAAGAAGATGCCCTTTGTTTCAATATTAATGAGGAACCAGGTGTAGTGTTAAATTTGATAAGAGACCCAGTTACAGGTGAGCCTTTCTTTTCTGAAACCGTGATTGTAAGTAAGAAAGATATTGCACTGCTAGATCAGTTCATTGTCTATCTAATTCTATTTGATTTCTTTGAAGTTTGTTTCTTTTGGATAAAGAATATGCAGATAACATGTAAATTCTTACATGTATACATGTAAGATACAGATAACGTGTATCCTCTTCTTTATAATGCCCAGGCTGTGAAAGCTTTTCAGTTTTGGACTGCTTATTAAGTGGAATTAGGGGCTTTTTCTGATCTTGATTTACTAGCTTCTTCTGGCATACCCAAATGTTCCATTTCCATACTCTACAGTGAACTTCAGCTGGCACGGTCTTGCATATTTGACTAATACTAAGGAAGCTTCTACTGCTCTCTTCACAAGACCTGTTTAAGTGTTATGAATCCAGAATGCTTGCCACACAGGTGTATATACTGGTGTTGCCACATTGTTAGTTTAGTTGCTGACAATCCCATATTCTAAAGTCTGCTATAGCAGCACAGGTAGATAGTAAAAGTATCACTACAGTACTCCAATACAATGTAAGTATCCCCCCTTTTCAATCCAGGAGGAGTGGTTTTTATGCTTTGGCTAGGTTAGTATTGGAAAATTGATCTATCAAATCTATATGATCATATAAGAGATAGTATGGTATGTTACTCCAAATGTTCACATCCATTATACTGTTCCATTCTGTTATAACCACTTATACATTGATTCCATGTAATGCTAGTATATCTAAAGAATTCACCAATGTTGCTAACACATGAACAATATATTCAGGGTTGCTTAAGCTTATCAAAGCTTCTGGTATATCCTAAAATCCACTCACCATCGATGTATCTCAAGACAGATTATATCCTTTAGTTCTGAGTGTATATACCATTTTGTTAGTTCAGCATGGCTCTTTATTCGGGCCAACTTCTATACTCTAGATATCAACACTTTGAAAGTATTGTGATAGATGTCAAAAGGTGAGTTCATTTCAAGGAAACCATGGTGATTCTTAGGCACCAATCTAAAATGCAGTAGAAGTGGATTTTTTTTATTGAAAAGGCTTCAGAATGTGATGCATGTGTTTCAGAGCTACCTGCACTAGATTATATGACTTCTAGATGCTGGAATTACCAATAAATGGCCATTGCCCTCTGGAGAAGCTACTTGCCTATATGTAACCCATTCTGTTATTCCCTGAAGAAATAAATATGTACAGTAATTATCCCCAATTAAAGGAGATTGAGAAAATTAAATTATTCTAAGAAGCATAATTCATTACAGTAAATATTTCAAGAGGAATTAGGTGGAAGATAGGATCAATCTTTTGTTTTTCAGTACAAACACAATATTATAATAAGGGATATATTATTAATTAAGATTAGGAGGGAAAGAACTAAACATTTCATTTACCCTGAGGGATCACCTTCCATAGTTTTTACCCATCCAAGTTGATCAAACAGGATATGCATGCTGTAGAGCCTGTCAGCGAAAAAATGTAGGCTGACGTGGACTAGAACTGTCCTCAACTCTCAGGTCGCAGCTCACTACCAGACTGTGGGCTATTTGGAATTGCGCTGCTGGAATGGCTGGCCGGAGCATGTGCATGCACACGCAGCACAACGTCTGTGAGAAGCGGGATGGTGGGCATTCATGCACATGTGTGCCAGCCCACACTCATGCAAGGGCTGCATGCAAACATGTGCACTGGCCCACCACCTACATGGCCCAGATCCCCTCTATCCCCCAGATGGGCCACCACACCACAAAGTTGGGGCCATTGGACTAGAAGATGAGCTTTTTCTGCAATAACCCCTACTCTATTGAACATCTTCCCTTTGGAGATTACAATGGCCTCAACTCTGTTAGCCTTCCATAAAGCTTTAAAGACCTGGCAATATTCCCATGCCTGGGGCACTATATGCACCAAGGCCCCTGCCTCCTAGCTACTGTATATTGTTAACAAGCCAGATATCTTGCTTTTGCATGTACTTCGAATCAGATATTTTAATGTAGTTTATTATTTTAATGGTTTTTGCTGTTTTTATTATTTTAAAAGGTTTCAGATTTTAACTGCAATGTATGTTTTTGAATTGTGAGCCATCCAGAGTCTTTGACTGAGCTGGGTGGCTACAGAAATCAAGCAAATAAATTTTAATTAGAATCAATCCCAGTTTAACAAAAATATATAGTATGGAAAGTGTTCTGCCTCCTGGAAACCAGGAAAAGACATATTTTAAAAATAAGCTAGTTATACATATGCTATCACTTTAACATCACTTCTGGACTTTAGGCATGACAGTCAATGGACAGCTTATTGGAGATAAAAAGAGCATCAACAATGTAAGACCACAGAATACATATTTTGGAAAACTTGGGGTTGTAACTATGAATCGGAATGTAAGGCTTGAAATCACAACTCAAAATATCATCCTTCAAAATGGTGTAAAAAGGAGAGTATTCAGTTGGCTTGATGAAGTTGCCTTACAACAACCCGGGTGAGCTTTTCATACCCCTAATATATAAAAGTGTTATTTTTTAAATCAGATGGGTGATTTAAAGCTTTTGTAATTTTGCACATCTTTTGGTCTGTTCCAAAAGCCTAAGACAAGATACCAGATCAGATTTCTGACAGATTATCCTTATTTCTTTGCAGAATGCAATGAGAGAAAAAAGAATGTCAGAAACAATGGCTGTTCCCACCCACTGTTGCTATGTCTACCCTCCCTTTGGGCTCTGCTCTTAATCTCTGCTTGTTTCAACTCTATTAACAATGGATTTCCCCAACAGACTAACCCTTCACAAGAAAACAAGTTTGCCCAGTCCTTATATAAACAAAGTGGGGTAGATCTAAATAATCCAGCTACAGAGAAAGGCAACACGCTATAACTTCCTTTGCAAATAAGAGGCATAGTTGATAAAAATTAATGTTTTTATAAGGTTTTTTAATTTTTATAAAAATTAACTGCAACCTTCATAAATATGAGTCAATTGCCAAATTTTGATCACATGACCATGGGGATTCTGCTACAGTTATGTGTCATAAGTTGCCTTTTCAGTAACTTCAGTTACTAAATGAGTGGTTGTAATTTAAGGACTACCTATACAGATACCACATATTTTCATTTATCTATGAAAATGTACCTTCCAAAAGTGTTTTACATAAATCTATGTCCCAATATATATTTAAAAGCTGGAGGATTTTCTAGGACTGATTTCAGCTACAGTGGATAAACCTAATCTACAAAATGGGGAAGTTGGCATTGTACAGATTTTTATGGACATTTGTATTTTTGAAACTGAAATGTTTATTGCAGTTATTAACCAGCACATTTATACTTTTTCCTATCTTCTCTTGTGTATGGGGAGTAATTATCTTAAATTCAAGTTGCTCTTTGTTTCAGATAAATGCTATGTAATTCATTTAATACGAATATTTCAGAAAAAAATAGGGAAAATCTTGATACTTCCTGCACTTTTCTTAATTGCTGTGATATATGTGAGCAGAAAGTCTTTTTTTCTCTCTCCTTCAAATAGCATTGGAAATACAGGAAATAATAAAAAAATATATACTATGTATACTGCCCAGAGTCACAATGTGAAATAGGTGGCTATACAAATGTGTTTAACTAAATAAATAAAAGTATGTATGGTATCCAGATCCAGACAATTATATGGAAGCAAACTTCTGGATCTGGAGTGATTGCTATCTATAGCAATCTATATCTATAAAACAGAAGGGTGGTGGGGTGAGTGTGTGTGTATGTGCTCTATACGCTCCTACATGGAGCAACCAATTTTGCCCAAACTTGGCACATACACAGTTTACCGTTGTAAGATCAGCACTGCGGGATTCCAAAATGCGTTTGGGGGGTCTTTGCCCCCGAAAAAGGGTGCCAAAGTGGACAGCCACACCAACTTTTCACTCCCAAGCTCTACTGCACATGTGCAGAGGCCTCTGCAGCCGCAGAGGCACCAATAGCCAATACGGACAACGTATGCAAATCAGAGGTTCTGCAGCCAATAGAGGCAAGGCATGCAAATCGGGCAAAAAACACTGGGAATTGTAGGCTGCAGCATGTCGCAAGGAAAGGAAGGGGAAAGGAAAGGAAAAGAGGAAGGGAAGGGAACAGGAAAGGAAGGAAAAAGGAAAGTACAAAGGAAAGGGAACCCAAGGGGAAAGGAAAGGAAACGAGGAAGATACAAAGGAAGGAAAGGAAAGGACTAACGGAAGGGAAGGGGAAAGGAAATTAAAGGAGGAAGGAAAGGGGACACGAAAGGAAAGCAGGAAGACAAGGGAAGGGAAGGTGAAAGGAAAGGAGGACGAGGGAAAGGAAATAAGGAACACAAGGGAAGGGAAAGGAAGTGAAGGAAAGGAAAACCGTCACACATACAGCTGTCAGCCCCAACTATACCCAGGCAATGCCAGGTCATCAGCTAGTTGTCCATAAAGGCCAATGTTTGCAAGTAAAAGAAGTTAGAAGGATAGGTTAAAATTATCATACATTCAGCCTAGTGCAGACCTGGGCACTTTAGGATTCCTTGGCCACTTCTGGCCCTTTGGCTGTCCATGTCTGGCCTGTGTGGCTGGCTCGTATTTTGAAGGCAACTATTTGGGTTTTTTTTTCCAGTTTACATATCTGCATGCATGCACACCTATTCACCTTCACAACTCTATTGGTTTGGCCCTCCATAATAGTTACAGTTTCTCATGTGGCCCATTGGGAAAAGTAATTACCCACCTCTGGTTTAGTGTATTATGTACATAGTGATCCTGGCTGAAATTGGGACCAATCTCTAGAGCTAATAATCAGCATAATGTAATCAGAGTGATTGTTTCAGCTGAGTGGTTTATTTGCATTGCTCTACTTCAGCCTGCTTCATTGGCGAATGAATGGATAACTTCATCATTTAATAAGGTTGAGGGCCAGAATTGATAGGATATGGTAGAATTTAATGCTAGACTTCATTTAAACAATAACCGTATGCTTACAGATGCCTTCTCCAGAAATGGTTCTCCCTTGCAACCAATTTCTCTGATTCAAATCTCTGTATTATGCATACTAATAATCACGTTTTCCTGCTTGGTTTCTCCTTTCCCACATAGTTTGACATTAATAATCAAACGAAAACGGAGCGTAGAGGTTTCAGTGGATAATGGAGCAAAGTTTGTGGTTGTTCTACATCAAGTGTGGAAGAAACATCCACTACACCGAGATTTCCTGGGATTTTACATGGCAGATAGTCACAGATTATCTGAGCAAACCCATGGTTTACTAGGTAACACAAAAATCTTATTCTAAGGACTTTTTTTGTTCTGTTTTGTTTTTCCACTGCTTTTTTTTCATAAGGCATATCGTCTTCTGACATGGCATGAGGTTAAACTCCTGGCTGACTTGGCATGAGATTAAACTGTTGTGGCATTGACTTGGCATGATATTAAAAAGGCAGCAATATTTGCCTTTCACTTTTGTTTGTCTCCAGGTATGCAATATTTATTTCTGGATTGTATTACCTGCCAAAATCTATTGTGTATAAAAGATGTTGGGTTTGGGTGTGTTTTTTTGTTATTATGAGTAATGTCTAATTTAGTTTACACCAACACATTCCATTCAATCCCTATATCCACATTAGAGCACACCACCTGACATAGATAGCAATAAATGCATCCTGTTGTTTATTTATTAAAGATTAGCAAACATCAAAAAGAATAAACTGGCAGAATTGGTAAAAGACAGGTCAAACTAGGGAGAGAGAGAGAGAGAGAGAGAGATGAATTTTAGGTAAAGATAGAAAAGAGTTATCTTATATAGGAGATGGGTAGCATAAAAATTTAATAATAAAATAATCAGAAAGATAACATATTAACAAAAGACTATTTCTAAATAAAAAAGTAGAAACTTCCCAAGTTAACTGGAAATAATTTTCTAGGCAATTAGCATAGACAGTTTCAAAGTTAATGTTTTGTTTACTCCTTAAAAGATGGAATCACCAGTTTATTCCTTCTCTTTTCTGGACCTTAAAAGAAACAATTTGGTGAACAGGGATAATGTAGCTAACTCTTTTGCTTTTCTCCCTGATTAGGTTTCTTCTTTAATATAGATACAGAAAAACCCCAACAACCTATGCTCTGAAGACCCATCAAGAGCCATTGTACAGGAGCTGTTCAATGAGAAGAGCCAGAATCTTCATTTTGTAGAGCCATTTTATCTTATATCCCTTTATATCTGTCATATGTAAACACTCATACACAAAGCTCAAAGAATTTCCAAAGCAGTATTTTGGATCATCCAAACAGGCTTATTTTAAATTTGAACCTTAGTGCCCCATTACCAATCCCAATGGTATTGTGACCCCTATGAGGCACAAGTTCTCTGAAAGCAGAAGAGTAATATACTATATGCAACATTTCTGTATAAGTAAAAATAGAATTAGGACCTCAATTGGGCAGCTATAAAAGTAGTTACATCCAACTTATAGCCACAACTAGCACTGCCAAATGCAAGATATAGCTCTTCTTATGATTTGCTCTTGAATGACTGACATCTATTTAATCAAGTTCCTGTTTTGCTCTCAAATGATTGGCAACTGTTTAATAATT
>JANHJO010021099.1:0-10456 GCA_032468235.1 Pseudoxyrhopus heterurus
ATTTGTGTGTGTGTGTGTATAGTTTATAACATATATAAACTTTATATAACATAACATATGAAGAATTATATAATTCTTGCACAAAAGTGCTTTAACCCAAGATTTTCTTGCTTCAACTACAGAAAAGACAAATGCAAACCACCTATGCTGCATTTCAGATATTGATATGTTCTGCATTGGGATAATCTCTTTAGTGTGTTGAATACTATCCACTTCAGTGAATAAAGCTGATCTCATGTGATGCTAGCTAGAACATTAAGCTCAGTAATATTATGGCCACCTTCAACAATGAATTGTTCTTATAAGGATCGTGGCCATTATGGTGCAAAATTAAGAGGCTTTATCTGTACAGATCCCTATGTTATCATTTTAAAAAACCTAAATTTTATCTCGTGCCATCTGGTGGCCAACAGTATAAAGAGAGCAGTTGATCTGCATCACTGGCCATCTATTATATTATTGAATGACGTTATTAACCTGGCTTGCAAGAGGTCTGAGATCAAAATGGCTCCAAACACCAGATGTATTACCATCACCAGCATCACTTTAGTTGCTTTGGTTAGATTTTCCTCCGTAGCCTTAGTTTCTTTCCATGGATGGAAAAAAAATTAATAACCGCCTCACTTTAGGTGGCAATAAAACCATAGGAGAAGCTGCTTTCTCAGCTTCACTCCGGAACTTCACAGGGACAAGGGAACCAAAGGGTCCGTTGGGCCAGAACTGGGAAAAGGAGGTAAGTCTGAAATAGAAAAAAAGCAGGAACTTTCCCTAAGAACAAGCAGAGCGAAAAAGTGCAAACGTAAACCACGCCTTGGCTTTACACCTGATCTCGATTCTTCTGTTTGTCCGCCTTCCTACAATGTGAGAGCAAAAAAAGGCAGCGATCTGACCACCTCAAGAGTGCATGGCCAGCACCATGAGAAGGGTGAAAGTGTGGAATGACCAGACAATTCCACAGGACTAGCTCCTTTGTGCACGACTGCTGGAAGGCAACTGGGTCAATCCCAGGTGGGCGTGGGTCTGCCCGACTACACCGATGTGAGCAGGGAGGGGGGCACTTGGGAAAGAATTGCAGAATCACAGAATTGGAAGGGACCTTGGAGGCATTCTAGACCAACTCCTGCCCAGGCAGGAGACCCTGTACCATTCCAGACAAGTGGCTGTCACGTCTCTTCTTAAAAGCGTCTAGTGATAGAGCACCCACAATTTCTGAAGGTAAACCATTCCACTGGTTAATTGTTCTCACGGACAGGAAATTTCTCCTTAATTCTAGAAACGTAGATTAGTTCGAAGATCTAGAATGGACTACTCCCCCTTCCCAGGGAAATCCTCTAGCTGAGAATGACCAGATGCCATAGCACGATTCTGAAAAGTCCAGCACTTGGAAAAGGCAAATGGTTGATATAGCTTTGACCTCTTTGCCTCTTCTTGACTTGGCAGGTTGGATCAATACTCTCTGCTTCCTCTGAAATTACTATAAAAAAGCAAAAGATTTGAGAAGAAGCCCGGGCTAAGTTCCTCTGTCAAGCTTCTGCAACGAGTCAAGCAAGGTTTCTCGTCTTTAAAGGGGGCTGTACTTCATTGTCTTTGGCATGTACCTAAGAATGAGTTCCTCAGTTCCTCGCTTCCCAGGCCCCAGAATTGCCAAGGTGCCTGCAGAATCCAAGGGGAATGGAAGAGGAAGAGTTGCAGAGGAACCAGTCTGCTGGGTTGGGAAGGGAAAGCAGCCTCTATCTCATGTGTGGTAACTTTCCTTGCCTTTGTCCTCGAGATCACCATTGCTAGTCATCCTGGGGAACATCTTGGTGATTTGGTTAGTCTGCAATAACAAGAAGTGGGGAAAGCAGGTAATAGAAAAGCTGGCCACACCTCTTGATCCCCAAGGCTTCCCCATAGACTGGAACCCCTGCCTGAGTGGGCCCTAGACAGTTTCTTGTCACTTCCACTCTCTGCTACAATCTGAGGAAACGAGTTTCCCACTTGTTTCAGATCACAACTGCCATAAAATGCCCTGATGGCACAGGGGTTAAGAGCTGCAGTTCGAGAAACACTGTGTGCAAGGGCACTAATGTTCATGGTATTCTTTGCAGAAGCACAAAACTGAGATTGAATGAATTAAGATCGACCGTTCTGTTGCATGTACGGAAGATATTGCTGACTGGACAGGACCCATTGTGGTCCATCTTCCTTGCTCTGGGAATGGAGTTGCCAGATGGATCAGCTCCTGCTCTTTGAAGAAAGCCCCATTTAGATAGTCCACAACAGGAAACGGAGGAGACCTGTTCTCCTACTTGTATTTTGCTTGTCGAGATTTCTGTAAGAATGTAATCATTGCAAAATCATTATAGAATAATTGCTCTAGGTGAAAGTTGCAATCCTTTCTCTGGGATCAGTATGAATCCTTCTGCTATAAGCAGCTGTACTTGTTAGCAAAGCTGAAACCAATAGAACATTTCTAGTCAATAGTGCATAGCCTGCTTTGTTCATTGTTTTTCCTGGTATCTTAAAGAATGAACAGATTTCTTATAGCAGAAACTTTCCTTGTCCCTTTATAGATGTATTGTCATTCTAACTGAAGCCTCTAAGAACATTAGAATTGCATCTTTCCATGATCCTGTTTCTCACATCTTTTTCTGTTGCTGTTCCCTCAATCATCTTTTTCTGTTGCTGTTCCCTCAAAGACTGATACTTGGATTCCAAAGATAATATAAAGCTGACATGAGTAGCAGCCATTGACAGCTTCATCCACCCCCCTTAAAAAACAGAATAACAGAGTTGGAAGAGACCTTGGAGGTCTTCTAGTCCAACCCCTTGCCGAAACAGGAGGCCCTACACCGTTTCAGAAAAATGGCTGTTGTGTTTCTTTTTAAAAGCCTTCAGTGATGGGAGCACCCACAACTTCTGGAGGCAAGTGGTTCCACTGATTAATTGTTATAACTGACAGGAAGTTTCTCCTTAATTCTACTTTGCTTCTCTCCTTGATTAGTTTTCATCCATTGCTTCTTGTCTTGCCTTCTGATGGTTTGAAAAATAGGTTGAGCGAAACAAGGAAGGAATAAACCTTATTGAAGAAGCAGATCAGTGATATAATTTTTCCCATTGCCCCAAAGAGTCAATCTAGATAGCAAGGATATTTAGTTGTTTGTTTGTTTGTTTGTTTTTCCTGCCTTTATTATTATTTCTTTTTATAAATAACATACCTAGTACACTTTCTTCCTCCAATTTTCCCCACAGCAACAGCCCTTTGTGGTGGGTTGGCCTGAGAGAGAATGACTGGCCCAAAGTCACCCAGCCGGCTTTCATGCCTAAGGCAGGACTTGAACGCACAGTCTCCTGGTTTCTAGCCTGCTGCTTTTATCACAAGACCAAATTGGTTATTGGAAAACACTATTTTATCTTATTCTCATCTGTCTTTTTGTTTCTATAGCACAGAAATCAGTTATAAGAAAATATACAATACTTTCTTAGAAAGATATGCAGTTGTTTAGGCAACCAATGAGTACTCATTTATGAAAAAAACACTTTTTTATGATGATATATAAAGCATTTTATGGTGAAATGTCAATATTGTTGGGATGAATGGTACATACAGTTAAAATGTAATGAAATATAATACAATATAAACATGTTAGTAATTTATACTTCTTTGATATTAATACAATTCTTTTGGGTCTACTGAATGAAATTTCATATTAAATGATCCCAAACTGTGAAATCAATCAGAAGACAAGTTCTAACTTCTCTACGTATATAGTGGAATGCTGCTAGAGTTCCTCAGTTCCTTGTGATATTTTTGAAGAATCTAGAAAGCTGATAGTTGGGTATTTTCAAGTTGTCACTGTCAGGAAATTTCTCCTTAGTTCTAGGTTGGATCTCTTCTTGATAAGTTTCCATCTGTTACTTCTTGTCCTGTCTTCAAGTGCTTTGGAGAATAGGTTGTCCCCCTCTTCTTTGTGACATTCCCTTAAATATTGGAAGACTGCTATCATGTCACCCCTTTTCTTTGTTAGATTAGATATATCCAGTACCATACAACCATTCTTCGTATGTTTTAGCCTCCAGTTCCCTAATCATCTTTGTTGCTCTTCTCTGCACTCTTTCTAGAATCTCAACATCTTTTTTATATCAAGGTGGAAGGCTGTTAGTGCTGCCAGTCAAAAGTCATTACCCAGCTAAACCATGTTTCTCCTTTTATTATTTGTGATAAGGAAAAAAAAAGGTTTGTAGAAAACCGTGGGAAGATTTTGAATGGAAAATGCCACTGTTTGGACTTTTGCAGTGGAATTGTACAATAAATACTTGGGCTGGAAACACTCTCTGGGTTTTGGTCAAAAGTGAGGAACACAGAACGTGTTGTTTGGATCTATTTCTTGCTTTCTGGCATATAATATTCAACTATATTGCAATGTACTATCGGAGTTGTGTCTTCCTTCTTTAACTTGGCCTCTATAACCATGAAAGTGATATGTGTATGTTGCATATTATCCCATACTGCCAAGGAAAAATGATTTCTTCTTAAGTGAAGGGTCTTTTTATTGGGATCCCAACTCTCAGAATTTTTAAACATTCAGGCCCTTGATCAATCAGGGAGAAGAATGGACTATCACTCTTCCAGTAATAAGATCTGAATTAATTTCCTTGCCTGAAAGTTATAAATAAATAGCTGATGTGTGCAGAGAAGACCTGATATCAAACTTTCTTCTAGACTAATATGAACATGCCTAGTTGATGTAATGGGGATGAAATATGGGAACTAGCTCCCAGAGCAAAACTATTGTCCAAGCATGTCTGGATTAAAGCTATCAATCTCAACCCTTCATGTTTCATCTCAATTAGGGGTTAAGGGGTAATTTGGGGTAGACAACTTACTTTGCAAGCAGGTTGTCCCAGACTCGGCCTCCAGAATTTTCAACTGGGACCAGCTCAAGACAGCTTCACATGTTCCTTGATGGGAAAATGGATGCCTTGGGAAGATATAAATTCCATTGTACTCACAAACATACTTGTGTCTAAAATTGCCTTGGTCTTATTCAAAAAGTGGTACCAATGCAGTATTGATACTGACAGTTTCCATTGCAGTAAAAAGGATAGCAATACTTATGGACAGTGAACCCTCTGTTGTTAAAACTGAAAAATACTACCTTTTGAAAAGGTGTATTCAAAATATAATGAGCAGGTTGGGAAAGGCCTCATTTCTGTGCTTTTAATTTGTCATTTAAAAAAATACACAAGGAACTGAAGGTCACATGATTTAACAAAATAACAGACTTAGAAGGCACCTTGTAGGTCATCTAGTCCAATCCCCCACCAAGCAGGAGACCCCACACCATTTCTGAGAGATGACAGTCCAGTCTCTTCTTGAAAGCTTCTAGTGATGAAGCTCCCACAACTTCTGAAGGCAAGCTTTCCCATTGGTTCATTGCTCCAGATGTTTTGGGTGCAATCCAGATGTTTCGGGTGTCTTTCTTATCAACAGTTGTTAAGTCTGGGGTGTTATGTGGCAGGTGCTTGTCTGTTTGAATTCTAAAGCTCCAGAACATTTTCGCATTCTTCATTTTCTATACTATTGTCCATTTTGTGCTCCCACCAGTTCTTGCTTGCAGGCAAATTATATTTGTTGCAGATATTTCAGTGCAGCATTGCTACTGCTTTTTCATGCCATTGTTTATAGTTAGTCTGTGTGATTTTCTTGTAACAGCTAAACTAGGTGGTCCAGTGTTTCTTTAGCTTCATTACAGAGGTGTCATTTGATGTCCATTGCTGTCTTTTCAGTTCTGGCTTTATATGCATTTGTTCTTAAAGCTTGGTCTTGTGCAGCCAGATTTGGTCTCTCTGTCTCTTTTTTCAATTTTCCACCTCTTAGCTAGGTCTTTTCATTATCTGCTTTGCCTGCTCTTTTTTAATGTACTAACTATGTAATACTTTGCCTTGCTAAGTCTGTTTTCTATTCTTCATTTGGTTTTTCTTGTAGGCTAGTTTGGTCCGTCCTGTATTCAGTAAGCCTTCATGGTATGCTAGCTTCAGGGCATCTTCTTTACTTCAAATATTCTTCCAATGCCCTTTTTATTCTTCGGCTGTCTGATGTACTAGCAGCATTCCACACCCAATTTCCTTTATAAGTAGGGTCGGTCAACATTGCTGCCTAGATGAAGGGCATGATTCATTGTCATTATTTTTCTGGTTCTCCTATCTAGGGCTTTTTGTTTTGTTCAAGTCCAGTCCACTTATCCAGCTTTGTATCTAATGATTGAAATTGCCCAGCAAATAGGGCACTGAATCAAAGCAGGCTTGAGTAGCAAAGATGCTGAAAATAACATCAGTTGAAGGTCATTCACACACATGCACAAACCCAAACCCGGGTTTTGATCTAAACAAAAACATTTCTTAGAGATGACCCCAGTATATTTGACCTCCTAAGGTGAAATCCAAATAAATGTTTTACATTTCAAAATATGATTAAAAAGCTGATGACATGATACCATCAACAATGCCAATTCAATGGCACTGCATTCCAGCACTTGCTTAATTGTATCTTTAATTACAACGTGACTAAATTCTTAAGCAAAAGTGTTTGGTATTTCCTTTAAATAGGATGAGTCTGATTTTCATCTCCGGCACAATTTCTGTCTTAGTTGTTGGATTATATTGCTATCCAGTGACTTGGAGAAGGCAATATTGCTGGATTGTTGTTTCTGGGAGAGATTAAGATAGAGGGACCGCAGACATTGCCACTAGCTTTATTTTCTTTCTTCTGGTAATGGACCTTTGCCAGCAGTGTCCAGGGGAAAACCCGGTGGGTATCTTGGTATCTGGGATTGGGTGCCATTTTGCATAAATAGTTGGAAGATGAGTTTTTCAAACATGTATCCCTGTTTCTTAGGAACACATGACAATAAGGTTTCCAGAATTCTACATGAATGGATGCTGGAAAACAAAGTAATTAGAACTACTGTATATAAAGCTCAACACAAAGGAAAAAAGTCACTACAGGCAGGCATGCTGATGAAAATAAATAATAAGTAGGAACTCCCTGTAATAAATGTATGCATTTATTTAAATTTATGATTCAATCCAACGGATTGGGCATGCTGCATATCCTATCAGCCAAAGAGCACTGACTGGCAGGAACTAGAAGTAGGGGCTATTTTTGCTGTAGTCCCTGCATTACAGAATAGTCTTTCTCCCTTTGGAGATTAGAACATTAGACTTTAAAGAAGCAGGATAGGAAGAGTACTGAGTCCTTTGAACTTAGGTGTTAGAAAATACTGTGGATAGCCAAAAAAAACCTCCAAACAAATGGATCATTGAAGAAATCAACCCAGAGTTCTCACATGAGGCACAAATGACCAGGCTCAAATTATCTTGCTGTGGACACATTATGAGAAGACCCAGCACTAATGCTGGGAAAGGTGGAAGAAAAAAGAAGAGGTAACCACCAGCAAGGCAGATGGACTCAGTTACAGTGGTAATGAGTGCACCATTGGTAGACTTGAAAGAAGAGGCTAGGGAGAAATTATCATGGAGAAAATCTTATGTGGTTGGTAGGAGCCGGCATATAATTAATCAAGACAAGTCTTCTCCTGACCTTTTATTGTGTTGAACTAGAATTCCTATCACTTCCAGACAGCATTACTCTTGATTCTTTTTTTTTTTTAAATACCTTTGACTTCTTCATCTTGTTCTTTCCCTTCAAAGAACCCCTGTCCATAGAACCGGTTTTGGGTGTGTAAACGGTCAGTTTGGTGTAGTGAATAAGGCACGGGGCGAGAAAATGGGAACCCATGAGTTCTAGTCCTGCCTCGGGCATGAAGCCAACTGGATGGCCTTGAGCCAGTCACTCTCTCTCAGACCTAATAAGTGGGCAATGGTAATTCATTTTTGAAATATTGTCAAGGAAAATGCAGGGACTTGACCAGGCAGTTGTAAAGAGTCAACACTGAATGTGAAGGCAGACACACACATGAACAAAAATCTGTCCTGAGTTCAATGGGATTTGTGAACATGGCTTAATTTTTGCTCACTATTGAATGAAGGTTTAAAAATTCCTGAGCTTGCTACACTGCTTCAGTAACAACATTTAGGCTAGTTTAAATAAAAAGAAGCAGCATTATATAATTCAATTACAAATAATATAAATCTCACTGCCATGAGGGTGAGGCAGAAAATATTGTCTAATAAAATTGCTATATTTTTTTGATATCTTCAAAGTGCAATCTTTTCCCTCTCTTTATTTTTAATTCTTTTGATTTCTTGTAGTTGTTACATTTAACAACTAGTGTAGAATTTTACAAGCACTAGAAATTTACAGAATAAGTTACTACATTACTCAGTATTTAATTATTTATTATATATATATAATAACTCAGATTATAATATAGTTGTACTAAGAACAGAAACATTAACATCAGTGGAATTTATTTATGCTTTTCTTCCATTTCTTTCAGTGGACTCAGTCTAAGCAGGATGGTCAAGCATATGTTGCCATATTAAATAAATTATCATGGATTATATAGCCTTTATCATACTTTATTATAGCAATAGCACTTAGACTTATATATCACTTCACAATGCTTTTACAGCCCTTTCTAAGTGGTTTACAGAGTCAGCATATTGCCTGCCAACAATCTGGGTCCTCATTATACTGACTTCGGAAGGATGGGAGGCTGAGTCAACCTTGAGCCGGTGAAAATCGAACTGCTGGCAGCCGGCAGTCAGCAGACGTAGCCCGCAGTACAACATTCTCACCATTGCACCATCATGGCTTTTATGCATTCACGTTAATTGGTCTCTCTCATACACATACACTTATATATATGATCGATGTGTTACTAGGAAAGGCTCTTGAAACAGCTTGTTAGGCCATAGGCCACATACTTGATCTCTGTTACTTGAGGTAGCATCATCTTCAATAGCCTTCATCTGGATTACAGGGATTCCTTACACCCTATGTTTCCAAACTATGAAGCCACATCAAAGAATGACCAAGAAACCTTCATGGTAACCAGAAATTGTTCCCAGAGAAAGTAAACCACATGGGAAAGCATGTGATGTTATCCTTGCTAACTTCCATGGAATGAATTTGAAGTCAGTCAGGGACAGCAGGATGGGGTGGAGAAACTGAAGCAAGCTTTGTTGGAAAAGCAAATCCTTCATCTAACAACCAGTGAAGATCTATATGTTTATTTTTTTACAAAACACAACACATCTGTGGGTATCATTCAGGTATCCAAGTTTTATAGAGGATCATATAAGCTGCCCTCCCCCAGGTTTCTACATAAGAAGCTTTAAAAAGCGGGGGCGGGGGGGGGAGAAGGTGATCATCAGGAAAAGCCAAGAAATTGGAGAACTTTCTGCAGTCTTTGGTGCTCAATTTGCCAATTTAGGATGGTCGAGGCTTGAAATTATTTATGCTTATGCTGGTATTTGAACCCTCCATTCATAAACTGAGATCACCCAACAACAATCCATCCTCTTGAACCACTGTCTTTTCCTTTATTGTGGTCATTTTAAAAATATTTTTTAATGGTTAAAACAAATATATTTACATTGGCCAATTTTTAATGATAAATTGGGATATATGTAGCCTTGAGAATTCAACTATCAACACCTTTACTTTTCAGGTCCTGTGACTCAAATTGAGACAAAAGAACTTTTTTCAAGATATCAGTGAGCCTTATGACAACATGATTTTTTTTAGCTTTGTTTTGGTGAAATATGGAACATCCAAATTCTGATGGAAGCAAATGAATGGGTGAGTTGGAAGTTTTGTTCCAAGATCAAACTTTTTATTCCTTGCAGACCCCTAATTCTTGATTAAAATGTCTGCTAATGGATTTTAGGCGAGAAGAGGATACATGAAAACTACTTGCCTAAATAGCACTAGCACTTAGACTTATATACCACCCACGGTGTTTTACAGCCCCCTCTGAGCAGTTTACAAAGTCAGCATATTGCCCCCAACAATCTGGGTCCTCATTTTACCATCCTCAGAAGGATGGAAGGCTGAATGTACCTTGAGCCCCATCAGGATCAAACTCCAGGGTGTGGGCAGAGTTCACCTGCAATGCTACACTTTAGCCAGTGTGCTCCCAGGGCTCCTAAAATTCTATGCTTGCTTACAATTAATCTAAGCATACTTTTAAGACCTATTTTATCCCAAACCACCACCCTGAGTGTAGGTTGGGCAGAGCTTCCAGGATTGAGTGTCTATTTGAACTTTGGTTTCTCCGGTCCTGCTCCAACAACCACTACACCATTCCAAGTTCCCATTGTCTAAAGAACTGGAGCACACATTTGCCTGAAATACTCTTATATGCCAAGTAGGAATATCTTGTATTGCAACTCTCACAGTTGGTGTGTCTTGTCACAGGTTTATTAGTTTTTAAATTTTGAACAGTTGTTAATAACAATGGCTGCCTTCGTTTTGTGTAGTTTGTAGTTCAGATACCATTTTGGA
>JANHJO010021444.1:0-10430 GCA_032468235.1 Pseudoxyrhopus heterurus
AAGGATGGAAGGCTGAGTCGACCTTGAGCCTGGTGGGATTCAATCAGCCAAACTGCTGATCTGCAGTACTGTGTTCTTAATCACTGAGCCACTGCAGCTCCTTATACGTAACAGCTGTCTGTAAATCCACATTTCAAAAGCTTCTAGTCTCTTTAAGTGGCTTTCTGACAGAGACCAACTTTCCACTCCATAGAGCAGGATAGAAAAGATGGAACATCTCACAAGCCTGATTTTCAATCTTAGGCTTATGTCGTAACTGCAGAAGACCTTTTTCATTTTGAAGAATGCTGTTTGAGCATTCTCTATCCTTGTCTACATACATAAATTTGTAGGTGTGTATTTCTGTGTGCCTGTGCATACGTACATGAGTGATTAGCCAAGCCAAAAATTTACCCAGTAATTATATATTCTGATCCTGGACTAGAAGACCTTCTAGGTCCCTTCCAGCTCTTTTCTGTTTAATTGATTGATTGAAAAAGAGAATCTTATGACCAAGACAATATTTGAACTTAGATCTTGCTAGTCTTCTATATGCCAAATGAATCATAATTAATATTAGATGTCAAACTAGAATTTCGGTGTTTGTTTTTTCCTGCTAATATATGGGTGGTTTTTTTTTCTGCTTTCACAGGTCCTGCAGCCATATTTTAAACAACAATGAAATTAACCGATTAATGTGAATCCTATAAAGAGGGTGCCAAGAAGAGCACGCTGGACAACAGAGAATGAGAAGCAGTATTAAAATCCAATCAGACAAAACCTTTTTTCAATTCCACTTGAAAGTGTTAAATGACTTCTTCCTCAGCAAATGAGAGATAAGGGGGAGAATAACAAGAACAAAGTTTTGAGTTGGGGAAAATAAACTACATGGAATTCAAGAAGACATTACATGAGCAGTCTAGGAGGAAAATATCCAAATAAAGAAAAAGTGGGAAATACCTGAAAGTTGGTGGGAAGAAAAAGGTCCAGATGGCCAAAATAGGCAGGTATTAGTGAAAACCTTTGACGAAGGAAAGAGTGGCTTGAATCAAAGAACCTCCAAGTAAGAGATCAGAAATATTTTTGGCCTTTTCAAGAACCCAAGAATTTCAGTGTTGGAAAACCCCCAGAGACTGCCTATTGTGAGAAAAACACAGATTGCAGACCACAGCTGATTATACACAACAGGATGCACCCAGTGAAAAATGATTCAAATGTTTGGAGTATGGCAAAAGCTTTACTTGGAAAAACCTCCTCATAATTCATGGAAGGACCCATACAGAAGAGAAACTCTACCAGTGCTTCCAATTCAACAAAATATTAAGCATGAACACCAATATGGTGAGACACAACAGGACTCACACTGGGGAGAAACTCTTTGAATGTCCTGATTGTGGGAAAAGTTTCTCTCAGAATTCTGACCTGGTGATACATCAGAGAACTCACATGGGAGAGAGACCATATAAGTGTCCGGATTGTGGGAAAAGCTTCAAAGAGAATTCAAAGCTCATGATACATCGGAGGATTCACACAGGAGAAAAACCATATGGGTGCCCAGATTGTGGGAAAGGTTTCAATTGGAATTCCGAGTTGGAAGTACACCAGAGGACTCACACTGGAGAGAAACCATATGAGTGTCCTGATTGTGGGAAAGGTTTCTCTCGGAATTCTGACCTGGTGAAACATCAGAGGACACACATCGGAGAAAAACCATATGAATGTCATGATTGTGGGAAAAGTTTCAGTCAGAATTCCAACCTGGTGAAACACCAGAGGACTCACATGGGAGAGAAACTGTTTGGGTGTTCATATTGTGGAAAAGGATTCAATTGGAATTCTGAACTTGTGATACACCAGAGGATTCACACAGGAGAAAAACCATATAAGTGTCTGGAGTGTGGTAAATGTTTCATTCAAAATTCCCACCTGGTTATGCACCAGAGGACTCACACGGGAGAGAAACCATATGAGTGTCTGTATTGTGAGAAACGTTTCACTCGGAATTCTGACATGGTGATACACCAGAGGATCCACACGGGAGAGAAACCATATAAGTGTGCAGATTGTGGGAAACATTTCACTCGGAATTCTGACATGGTGAAACATCAGAAGACACATACAGAAGGGAAACCATATAAATGTTGTGATTGTGGGAAAAGTTTCAGTCAGAATTCCTACCTGGTGAAACACCAGAGGACTCACACGGGAGAGAAACCATATGAGTGTCTGTATTGTGAGGAAAGCTTCCATCGGAATTCTCACCTAGTGGTACACCAGAGGACTCACACAGGGGACAAAATTTATCAGTGTCCGGATTGTGGTAAAAGTTTCACTCGGAATTCTAACCTGGTGATACACCAGTTGACTCACACAGGAGAAAAATTATATGAGTGTCTGTTTTGTGGGAAAAGTTTCTTTCGGAATTCCAACTTGCTGATTCACCAGAGGACTCACACGGGAGAGAAACCATATGAGTGTCCTGATTGTGGGAAAACTTTCACTCAGACTTCTCACCTGGTGAGACACCAGAAAATTCACACTGGAGAAAAACCCTATGAGTGCCTGGATTGTGGGAAAAGATTCAGTTGGAATTTCCACTTGGTGGTACACCAGAGGACTCACACAGGAGAGAAATTGTATGAGTGTCCAGAGTGTGGGAAAAATTTCAGTTGCAAGTCTGAACTGGTAAAACACCAGAAAACTCACAGAGAAAAGAGACTGTATGAGTGTCTGGATTGTGGGAAAAGTTTCACTCATAATTCCAAGCTGGTGATACATCAGAAAACTCATACAGGAGCAAAGCCATATAGGTGTCCGGATTGTGACAAATGTTTCAGTCAGAATACAAACCTGGTGAAACACCAGAGGATTCACACAGGTGAAAAACCATATCAGTGTCCAGAATGTGGGAAAAGTTTCAGTCAGAATGCCTACCTGGTGAAACACCAGAGGACTCACACAAGAGAAAAACAACATGAGTGTCTTGAATGTGGGAAAAGTTTTAGTTGGAATTCCAATTTGGTGATACACCAGAGGACTCACACAGGAGAGAAACTGTATGAATGTCCAGATTGTGGAAAAGATTTCAGTAGTAAGTCTAGCCTTATAAATCATGTAAGGTTACACATAGGAGAGTAACCATTTATATACTCAGATTGTGGACAGTGTTTTGCTCAAAGTTCTTCCCTTATCACACAAGAAATTCCACTTGAGCAAAATTTGATGTGTGTAGAGGACCTTTGAATTTCGTTTCTTGTCTCTTATGTAACCGCACGTAAGCAATTAACCATGTAATTTTTTGCATTATTCTTTTAGTAAAACATGTCTTAGTATGAAACGTCAGGGAGGAATAAAAATTGGATGGACCTTGTAGGTCATCTAGTCCAACCCCCTGCCCAAGCAGACCTTATTACACCATTACCATTTCTGACACATGGCAGTCCAGTCTCTTCTTCAAAGGCTCCAATGATGAAGCTCCCACAATCAGAAGGCGAGCCGTTCCATTGGTAGGTTGTTCTCACTGTCAGAAATTGTCTCCTTATTTCTAGTTTGAATCTCTCCTTGATCAGTTTCCATCCATTGTTCCTTGTCTGGCCTTCGGGTGCTTTGGAAAATAGGTTGTCCACCTCTGCTTTGTGACAGCCTCTCTAATATTGGAAAACTGCTCTCATGTCACACCTGATTCTTGTCTTCCCTAGACTAGCCATGCCCAGTTCCTATAACTGTTCTTCATATATTTTAGCCTGCAGACCTCTAATCTGAGCTTCCTTTCTCTGTCCCAGTGTGGTGGTTCCCTTTCACGGAGCTGCCATGCTGGGCCAGAGAAAGTGAGCTTGGATCTCTATTAGGTATGTTTGCCACCTTGAGTTATTTCTACATATAATAAAGGGCGATATAAATATGTTTGTATGCATCTTTATTTAATTTGGAAATCCATCTGGCAACTCAGGTCATGGTTATTCCACACGGTTTACAGCAATAAAACCTTAATACAGAAACCAATAAACTCCATATATTGCAAATGGCAAAATACAAAGCTTCCGCGTTTCACATATACTTGCTCTGCAAATAGAGGGCCCTTTTAGCAAAGTTGATGGAGGGTCTGGGAATTCCAAAAAGCGATTCCTGCTTTTGTTTAGTTTAGAAGTTAACCAGGTTTCCTCGCCTTACTAATTATGTTCATTTCTTGTGTCATTCTTCCTCAGAACTGGTAATCTTTCTCCTTGCAAGGAGTTAAATTAGAGAATTTAATCGCAGGATTAGCAACAATATAAATTTGATAATTAAAGAAATGCATGGATCTTCAGTGCCTTGTAGATGGACTGCTTCAGTGGGGCCATTTTTTGGATTCATCTGTTTTTCCTCTGATTTATTTAAAATATTTATATTTATTTATGTAGCCATCCATGTTATAACAAACTCAGGCCGGCTCCCATTCAATAATTAACTTAAAAACCATATTAAAACAAAATGCATATAAATAAACCCCTGGTTCCAAATCAAGCTTCTGATGGACAGGCGCCTTTTCTTCTCCCAGTACTTGGTGGAAAAGCTACATCTTCCATGCTTTATGGAAAACCAGGAGGATAAAGGCCTGCTAAACTTCAGGGGGAAGAGTGTCTCATAGGGCAGGAGCTGCAACGGAAAAGGCTCACTTCCTAGCTCCCGTCCGATGGCAATATTTAAGGGAAGGGGCTAAGAGCGTGCCCATGCTATCTGATCTGATAGAACAGATGGATGCAATAATAAAAATGATGGGGGAATAGTGACAGGTGCCCTGGTGGCTCAGTGGTTAGAATGTGATATTGCTGGCTGACTCTGCCCAGAGCCTGGAATTCGACCCTGACGGGGTTCGAAGTTACTCAGCCTTCCATCTTTTTGAGATTGGTAAAATGAGGACCAAGATTTTGGGGGACAATATGTTGACAATGTAAACTAGGGGTGTCAAACTCACTTTCATTGGGGGCCACATGAGCATTATGGTTGCCCTCAAAAAGACCAGTTGCCTCTAAGACTATGACAACTCACAACGGCCAGGTGTGCGTGGCTGGGGAGAAGTGGCTGAGTAGTCATGGCTGGGTTGCGGCGACTAGTTGGGTGTGGCTGGGTGGGCATGGACTGGTCCATGGTGGCTCTGCCAGCAAAAATGGAACTCGAGAGGATCCTGCACAGCCCTCCCAATCTTAATCTGAAGCAATGCCTTGAATTCCTCTGCCAGGAAAACCTGGCAGGATTTTCTTATGCATAACAAATGCTGTTGAAGGTATAAAGCCGGCCAGATTGCCAACTGTCCAGAAGGGGTGGAATGACTCTTCCATTCTGCTCCTGAGGTTGGAAAAGAAATATGAATGGCTCTAAGGTTGGGACTGCAATTGGTGCCAAACTTTCCATTCCTAATGTAGAAGGTTAGTACCTACCCTCTCCTAGAAAAATGGAAATATTTTGAGAAACATTAAGAAGGAAGAATATTATATTTCCCTAAAGGAGAAACATCCTCTTGGAAAGCAGCTCCCACCTTTCTTAATAGCCCCAGCAGGACTGGGCTAGCCTATATACAAAGATAAAAGCCCGTCAGCCTCAGGGTGATGGGATTAGCCCTCACTCAAGATCCAAACCAGGAAATCCATTAAGACACAATAGGAATTGCCCAACACCCTTTCAGGAAACAAGCCTCCATATTACATCATCTCAGAGAGTCAACCAAACTTAACTGAGAAAACCTACAAACTTAGCTATGACCCCTGCATAGCCCCATGGGAGTCTGACAGCAATCAATAGAATTACATGCTCTTGCCACAGGAACAGGAAGCTCAAGTTCAAGGACCAGAGAGGTTATAAATAACCCCCACTCTCCACTCCATGTGGTCCTGTTCACCAATAAACCATCTTTCCAAACAGCCTCCATGTTTCCAGTGTCTTTCTCCCCACTTGGAACTGAACCAGATGGATTTTTCTTCCAACACTAATCAGGGATGGGGCACCAATAAGAAATACCGTGCTTGTTAGCTAAACATGGAAGTAAAAGAAAATAAAATCCCAGCAGAGAAAAGTGGTCAAGTTCAGTCTTACAGCTTCAGTTAAATTGCAGAGGCACAGTTCGAGGAGTTATCCTGCACACTCACACCCCAAGAGGAAAAACTGGAACTAAGGGAGCACATCATTTCCAGCCCCAAAGGGAGCTTTCCTGTGGTTTAGTTGCGGCTTTTTGTAAAAGAAGCTTCAGGCTCAGCTCCAGGGACAAAGAGTGGCCTCTTGGGAGACCTGAATGAAAAGGTTTGGGATGGAGCCTCAGGGAGAAAAGCTATCGAGGAGCTCGGTGGGAGTCGAATAGGACTTGATGGCACTTTAGGAAGCGCGGAATCAAGAACATCTTCAAACGCCTTAGGGTAGAACGAGCGTGTTCTTCCGCCTTATGTCGCTAGATGGCGCGCTCGCTACAGAGAAACAACACTCGGTACAGCGGCGACTGAGCTATTCTAGGGAAGGGGCGGAGGCTGAGATAGAACAGGTTGAAACAGTAGAGTAGTGGATTGCTAGAGCCGATGTAGAGAGTCGAGGAGGCGAAGGACAGAGGTACTTCCTCTTCCGGCTGGTCTAGGGTGGTGGTGGTGGGAAGATTGATGGCTTCACTAGTCCTCCTTCGGTTGTAGAAGCGGCTCCCGGGAGGTGAGTGGAGGGCAGGTCGGGGGAGAAGCCGGGAGCAAGTCGGGCCCTTTTGGGTTCCTCCACGGCGTAGATGCAGAAGAGGAAGCAACGAGGCTGGAACGTGTTGGCGGCTGCTGCATATTCTTTCCCTTCCCAAATTTTATTCCTCTGGGGCTGCAGGATTTAAAACTGCTGCCTGTGATTTTCTCCCCGGAGATGGGGAGCTTTGGGAGATTTAAAGAAATCTTTATATATATTTCAGATTTCTTAACCACCCATTTCCTTCACACTTCACGAAACACTTGATTCCTTGTGGTTTTATTGACCTGTTGCTTTCCTGGCAAGCGAGGAGTTTCCTGGGCAAAAGGGATACTTTAAATCTTGCATAGTATTTGGGCATCATTTCATCTGTTAGTGTCCCCGCCTTTCTAAACTTAAGATCAAAAAATTTGAGCAAATGCACTTGTGGAACATTTTGCACACTGAAATACACATATATTGTCTACATACATAAATTGATAGGTGATAGATTTATGTGCTCCTATGCGTGCATGTAGGAGTGATTTACCCAAGCCGAAAAGAGGCTCTTTTGCTTGAGCTTGGATTGTGCTAGTCGTCTATTTCCCAAACAAATCATAATTAATTTTAGAGGTGAAACCAGAATTTTGATGTTTCTTTTTTGTGAATACATGTGTTTTTTTTGCTGCTTTCACATGTTCTGCAACCATTTTTTAAACAATAATAGCACTAACCCATTAAGATGAATGCACGATTTAAACTGCTGCCTTTAGTTTTCTGCTGGCAGATTTGGGACATTTAAAGAAATCTTTATATATTTTTCATAATTGGTAACCGCTCGTCTCCTTCAGCCTTCCGGTAACACTTGATTTCTGTTTCATGGCAAAATAGATGCTTATGATTGAGTCAATACCATAGTTGAACTTGGATCTTGTTAGTTTTCTACATTCCAAATCAATCATATGTAATATTAGATTAAAATATAATTTTGATGTTTGTTTTTTCATGCTAATACATGGGGAGGTTTTTTTGCTGCTTTCATATGTCCTGCAGCTATTTTTTCAACAATAATTAAACTAATCCATTTAAATTAATCTTACAGAGAGAGAGAGGATGCCAAGAAGAGCACTCTGCACAACAGAGAATGAGAAGCAGCATTAAAATGCAAAATAAACCATCAATCAAAATCTTTTTCAATTCCTCTGCAAAGTGTAAAAACTCTTCTTCCTCAGCAGATGAGAAATAAGGGAAAGAATAACAAGACTAGTTTTGACTTGGTAAAAGTAAGAGTATATGGAACTGAAGAAAACATTAAATGAAAAGTCAAGGAGGGTAATTTCTAAATAAAAAATGGAGAATACCTGGAAGCGAGTGGGAAGAAATATGTTCCATGGATAGCCAAAACTGTCAGGCCTTTGAGGAAGGAAAGAGTGGCTTGAACTCTTTCAAGATAAGAAGTCAGAAATATTTTTCACCTCAAAAACCCAAGAATATCAGTGTTAGAAAACCTCCCCAGACTGCCTAATGTGGGACAAACAGAAGTTGCAGATCACAGCTGATTATGCACGAGAGGATACACCCAGTGAAAAGCCATACAAATGTTTGGAGTGTGGCAAAAGCTTTACTCGGAAAAGCTTCCTTGTGATTCATGGAAGGACCCATACCGGAGAGAAGCTCTATCAGTGCTCCCAATGTGGCAAAAAATTTAGCATGCATTGCAATCTGGTGAGACACAAGAGGACTCATACTGGGGAGAAACCCTTTGAATGTCCTGATTGTGGGAAAAGCTTCAGTCAGAATTGCAATCTGGAGATACACCAGAGGACTCACACAGGAGAGAAACCATATGAGTGTGCAGACTGTGGGAAATGTTTCAGACAGAATTCCAATCTGGTGAGACATCGGAGGACACACACAGGAGAAAAACCATATGAATGTTCAGATTGTGGGAAATGTTTCCAAGATAAGTCCAACCTGGTGAATCATCGGAGGACTCACACAGGAGAAAAGCCCTATGAGTGTCTATATTGTGAGAAAAGTTTCAGGCAGAATTCCCATCTGATGGAACATCAGAGTATTCACACAGGAGAAAAACCACATGAGTGCCTAGATTGTGGGAAAAGATTTAGATGGAATTCTCACCTGATGGTGCACCAGAGAACTCACACAGGTAACAAACAGTATCAGTGTCTGGATTGTGGAAAACATTTCAAGCAGAATTCCAACTTGGTGATTCACCAGAGGACTCATATGGGAGAGAAACCCTATAAGTGTCTGGATTGTGGAAAAAGTTTCAAGCATAATTCCAACTTGGTGATTCACCATAGGACTCACACTGGAGTGAAACCATATGAGTGTTCAGTATGTGGGAAAGGTTTCAGTTGTAAGTCTGAACTGGTGAAGCACCAGAAGACTCACACTGGAGAGAAACCATATGAGTGTCTGTATTGTGGAAAAAATTTCAGTCAGAATTCCAATTTGGTGATACACCAGAGAATACACACTGGAGAAAGACCATATCTGTGTCTGGATTGTGGGAAAGATTTCAGTCAGAATTCCCACCTGGTTATACACCAGAGGACTCACACAGGAGAAAAACCATATGAGTGTTCAAAATGTGGGAAAGGTTTCAGTTGCAAGTCTGACCTGGGGAAGCACTGGAGGACTCACACGGGAGAGAAACCATATGATTGTCTGTATTGTGGAAAAAGATTTAGCATGCATTCCAATCTGGCGAAACACAAGAGGACTCACACAGGGGAGAAACTGTTTGAATGTCCTGTTTGTGGGAAAAGTTTCAGTCAGAATTCCCACCTGGTGGAACACCAGACGACACATACAGGAGAGAAACCGTATAAATGTAATGATTGTGGAAAAAGTTTCAGTCTGAATTCCTACCTGGTGAGACACCGGAGGGCTCACACAGGAGAAAAACCATATCAGTGCCTGGATTGTGGGAAAAGTTTCAGTCAGAATTCCTACTTGGTGATACACCAGAGGACTCACACAGGAGAAAAACCATATGAGTGTCTTGAATGTGGGAAAAGTTTCAATCAGAATTCCCATTTGGTGATACACCAGAGGACTCACACAGGAGAGAAACCCTATGAGTGTCCGGATTGTGGGAAAGATTTCAGTACTAGGTGTAGCCTTATAAATCATGTAAGGTTACACATAGGAGAATAACGATTCAAATACCTAGATTGCAGACAAAGGTTGTTTTGCACAAAATCCCTCCCTTATCACACACAAGAAATAGCACTTGAGGCAAAATTTGATGTGTGTAGAAGAATCTTGAATTTTGTTTCTTATCTCTCATTGGAAACCCAACTGAGTAATTTACCACTTAATTTCTTCTTTTGGAATAGAATGGAATTTCTGAATTTTGACCATGTGAGAATGGGGATGCTGCAATGGTTGTGAGAATAATGGTCATGAGTCAATTTTTTCAGGGCTGTTTTAACTTCACATGGTCACTAAATGAATTGTTATAATTCCCAGACTACCTCTACATAATTCGGTATCATAGGCTGGATGGCCTCCCTGGCCGTTCCATGTAAATGTTAAAAAGCAACAGGAACAGGCTTGAGCCTAAGGGCACCCCAAATTTCAGGGCCAAGACTTGGCCTCTTTTACCCACACTGGAACCGGCCATGGCGACAGAAGTAGAACCACCCTAATAAAGCCCCTCCCATTTCCAGTCCCGAAAAGCCTCTTCAGAAGGATATCCTGGTCGATGGTATTGAAACCTGATGGGAGGTCTAGGAAGGACATAATAGTTGTATCCC
>JANHJO010021460.1:0-10429 GCA_032468235.1 Pseudoxyrhopus heterurus
AAAAAAACCAAAATCTTTTCAGCCATATTCTTTAGTAAATAGTAAATGAAGCCGCACTGTGAAAGAATCCAACCTACAGTTATTATAAAAGCTGACCCAGGGAAAGTTGATGGCTTTTTTCTTCCTCTCAGACTTGCTTTTCTTATTCCATTGCAAACTAATGGGTACTTTATATTTATTTCCTGTTCATTCAGAGCCATGGAAAAAGACTTGTAAAGATTCACCTCTTGCCCCATTGCAGAACAAGTTTTTGTAACAGATCAGCATGTTCTTGGCATAAATTATGCCTTTTCTGCATTTACAAAAAATCCTCTTTTTTACCATGTTTGGTTTTCTTGTGAAGATTGTATACAAAGAATTTCAAATGATATTCTTTATATATAATTTTAGAAAACCTAGTTCGGTAATCAGAAGAAAATTGTTGCTTTCACAATAATGGCTGTTTCACATTGACTTATTACTTTGGTAATTATTTGCCCCTTTACTTTTCTTACTATATCGCCTAGTTTAAAAAAATAAAACAAAGTATATAACAATTTAGTGCAGCTGTGGGGAACTTGTGGGCAGGCACTATAGCAAATTTTAGGAAAATAAAAGGAAGCTACTACTAATACAATGTTTTTAATTCTATTTTAATAAGTTATTTTTGTAAATTTGTAAATTTATGCATACAACATTGCATATAATATAGAAACATTATTTCTGTAATACATGTAAGCTTTCGAAGTACTTCTCTTTGTATTTCTTTTTTTTTTGAATATAGATTTTTATTAGACATTTTCTTGGTTTTTTTGACATTACATTTCTCTTTGTATTTCTTATAGCTGTCCTCAAAGACCAGACATATAATTATTTCATAGAACTGTACATACTTTAAAAATGATTTGGAAGAAATGTTTTAGTTCCATGGTAAAGCAGAAGTTCTGCTGTTTTTTTCAAATGTAAGCCTAAAAAATAAAAAAAAACCTCTGCTTTTAGTAATGCTACTCCTAGAGCATTGACACTTCTTTTTCAATCTGTAAATAAGTCTTAAAAAGTCAGTCTATTTTAATAAATAAAAGAGATGTTACTACTAATTCCAAACACCAGCTTTTGAATCATATTCAAAGTATGTACAGCTGAGACTTAAAACGAGCTACTTGGCAATTTTATGACGGAAGCTACATTCTGTCAGCGATGTGCTGTTTATCCATTAGTTATCAAACAGACCCTTCATAGATACAAGACTTTCTTATTTCCTGTAGCCAGCTAGGAATATATCCTTGCTTTAGGAATTGTTTTCTTGCAAAAACTTTAAGGTTGAGAAATATAGAATCATAGAATCATAGGGCTAGAAGGGTCTTGGATGTCTTTTAGTCCAACCCCCTGCTCAAGGCAGGAGTGTCTATTCCATCCCGGACAAATGGTTTTCCAATTTTATCTTAAAAACCTCCAACAACGGAGCATTCACAACTCTGGGAGGCAAACTATTCCATTGACTTATCATTCTCATTCTCAGGAAATTTCTTAGTTCTGTGTTGGATTTCCCTCTGAGCTTCCACCCATTGGTCTTTGTCCTGTTCTTAGGCTAAACATACCTAGTTTCCTTAGACATTCATCATACGGTTTAGCCTCCAGACCCTGTATCTTTGTTACTCTTCTATGTACTATTTCTAGGCCTCAGCATCTTTTTTGTATGGTGAAGGGAACTAGATTCAATATTCCAACTATGACCTTAACTACTTGGAATGGTGCTATCACTTCTTGTGAACTTGATGCTATTCTTGTGTTGATGCAGCCTGGGACTGCATAAGCTTTTTTGGCAGCTGCAATACATTGCTGGTTCATACTTAAGTGGTGGTCCACCAGGATACATAAATCTCTCTCATAGTTACTACTATTGAGCCAAGTACTGCCTATTCTGTACTTATGCATTTGGTTTTTCCTGCTTAAGTGTAGGACCTTAACTTTTCTCACCACTGAACTGCATCTTGTTGGATAGGGCCCAATGCTCAAGTCTGTAAGACCCTTCTGGATCTCGATTCCATTTTCTTCCAAAGTGTTCCCCCACAGCTTGCAAATTTGAGGAAAGCCCATTCAATCTCCCTATCTAGATCATATGCTTCCTTCCATGTAGTTGTTGTTGAGGACCACATGCTGAGTGCAGTTGGTTAGCCAACTGCAAATATATCTTGTGGTGGTACTGTCTATCCCACATTATTCTATCTTACCAAGAAGTAGGTCAACTTTGTCAAATGCCTTACTGAAGTCTAAGTATACTATATCCAAAGTGTCTCCTTAATCCACTAATTAGTCACCTTATCAAAGCAGGCAATAAGGTTTGTTTGACATGATCTTAACAAAATCATGCTGGCTTCTAATAATCGGTTGCTTATTTCCTGGTGCTCACAAATCTACTGCTTGATTATCTTTTCCAGGATTTCCCTTTTCCCTAGTATTGATGTCAAGCTGATTAGTCTGTAGTTTCCTGGATCCACTTTTTCCCCTTTTTGAACATTGGAACGACACCAGCTCTTAGCCTTACTGACTCCATCCTTTATATTTGGGCTTGGTATTCTGTTCTAGTTATGTGTCCTGTTTTCAGTTTTTTATAGTTGTTCTTTTTGTCTTTTACTTTGTTAGAGAGTTCTTTGTACAGCCATGCTGATTTTGTTTGGAGCCTCTTGTTTTTCTTTCTCTGAAGCATTGCTTTTGTTTGGGTCTTTTTTATCTTGTTTTTCAGTTTTTCACAAACATCATGAACTGTTTTTCCCTCTAGGATTTCCATCCAAGGAAACCTTCCTAATCTCTCAGCTTGTTGAAGTTATCTCTTTTAAAACCTGAAACATCAGTCTGACTTTGTTCAGTTACCTATGCCTGCATTATGTGAATTCTAGTATGACATGGTCATTCTCCTCCAAAGTTCCTACAGTTTACACTCCCTCAACCATTTCATCCCTATTAGTAAGAATTAAGTCCAATATAGCTGACCTTCTAGTTCCCTCCTCCACCTTTTAGATCAGAGCTGTCAAACTCCTGGGCCACACACTGGCCATGCCCACACCCAGCTTAGCGAAGGGAAAAAAGTCCCGATACGTCGCGTGACGCTGCCGTGATGATGTAATTTTGACACCACTGTTTTAGATGGAAAAGTTCTCAGGCATGGCAGGAACCTGTTTAATTTTCCACTCGCTGCAGAGTTTGTTTCCCAGTTGATGTCCAGGTAATTAAAGTTCCCCATTTTGAAAAAAAGCACTTTTGGGAGCCCATTACTACAGTGGTGTGTTTCCTGTACACTCCAGCTAACTGATTAGCAAAAATATGATTAGGTCTGCTTGTTTGAGATTTTCCCCCAGAGTTTTAATAATAATCAGGTTCTAAGGACTGTGAAGGCCATTCTAAAACCTTTGTTTCTTTCCTTATGGATGCTTTGGAGGCATTGTTTTCTTATTGAAGTATTCCATCTCTTTTCAGCTTCAATTTCTTTACTGACTATGGAATATTAGTTTCTAAGAGAGTTAGTTTAATCCTTTTTCTTTTTCATCCCAACAGTATATACTGTGCTACTTATTGTCACACAACCACAAAACATGGCAGTTATCCCTGTAGATAACCGTTGGCAAAACGTTATTTTCTTCAAATGCTTCTCTTTTCTCTCTCTCTAAATGTATCTTGTTTTGTTGTGGCAGAATAGTGAATTTTTTGTTCAAAACACTTCATTCCAGAAGGTTATAGGCTTATCAAGTTTTTCTTTTGCGCACATTACACAGTTACTTTTATGATAAGGTTGAAAGAAACTATGTAATGCAAAAGTTGGAAGAAAAAATTCATTTTGAAACTCATGCAGTTCTTTATTGTATAAGCAGTGCCATACTGTGGAGAGCTACTCCAACACAAACTTGTAGCAAGTTGTTTGCAATCATCTGTGAGTTCTGATTTGCAAATTGGAGCAATTTGGTAGAAATATTAGGGTTTTTTTTGTTAGTTTTCCAATCTTGATTTGACTTTCATAGCCCAGTGTCATTTCAATTTTCCTAACATTTACAGTTAGGAAATTACTAGTTGAAATATAGTGGAAATTACTAGTTAATTTACAGTACTTCAGTAGTGGGGATATTGAATTTATAATGCCAAATAACTAATGGTGATTCGTTGTGAAGTGTTCTGGGATTTGTAGTTCAATAATCTTTGGAGGATGACCAATTTTATTTCCTCTTTCAATTAGAATTAAGAAGTGTTATTGAAATATTCTGCAAACGACTCTCAACATTTTTATAAATTCATTTATTCTAGAATCTATGCAAATCCAAGAAAGAGTTGTAAACTGCTAACAAATGTGAATGATATTCTATAGAAGGAAATTTACTATAATTTTGTACTTCGGGAGAAAATAGAGATTTCTTCAAAATAGTCTCTTGCTGGCAAAAAAATTGTGGTCTGAAGTAAATAAAGATTTTGAAGTGTTTCTAGGAAGCTAATAGCAATGCTGCAGTTTGGGGCAGCAGAAAAACAGTGCTCTATTCTTTAGGAATAAAATTTAGCTTAACCACACAAGGAAACGCTGAGTCCTGTTGGCTGGGCTTTCCTTAAGAATAACATAGCTGAGGTGGCATATATCCAGATGTTAGTGGCGGAACTTCTAAACTGAGGAATAAATGTCTTAATGTCCATTATATGTTTTTCTATGTGTTTCGCACCTAATAAAACATTCAGAGATTGCCATAAATAATATCTAGAAACCTAGGCAGTTACACATGGCAGTATCAAAGACATATTTAATCATGCAAAGAAAAAAAAGACATGAGATTGGGATTTAAAATGCTGCGTATATATTCCCGATTGTCCTTTGTCTGAGTGGCTTGAATGATTTTCTCATTGATATGTAACCTGTGGTCCCCCAATAAAGGAACGATAAAGGATTTTTCTCAGTGAGTTACATGCCAAATGTGCTTGTACTGTAGAAATTTCTTCAAAACTTAATGAAAATCCTTTAAGCCACAAAATCAAATTATGGAAACCAGTAGTTTCTTGGGATTGCTGGGTCTTTGGGTAATGCGGGTACTGTGGCTGCAAAACAAGCCCAAATCATCACTCCTCCACTACCATACTCGATGGCTAGTATGAGGTGTTTGTGCCGATACGCTGTGTTTGGTTTTTGCCAAACCTCCACTTCGGTTGCATCTGTCCAAGGAACAGCGTTCCAGAAATCTTGAGATTTGTTCAGCTGCAACATTGCAAACATAAGTGGTGCTTCCATGTTCTTTTTAGAGAGAGGACAATTTCTCCTAACAGCCTTCCAAACAAATCACACTTGTTCAGTCTTTTTCTAATTGTACTGTAATGAACTTTAACATTTAACATCCTGAGACCTGAAGAGTCTGAGATGTTTTGCAGTTTCTCTGAGCATTGCACGGTCTGACCTTGGGGTGACTTTGCTGAGACCTTCACTCCTAGGAAGATTGGCAACTGTCTTGAATGTTTTCTACTTTTGAATAATCTTCCTCGCTGTAGAATGATGAACTTTAAATTGCTTGGAAATGGCCTTATAACCCTTCCCAGATTTATGGACAGCAACACTTGCTTCTCTAAGATCATTGCTGATGTCTTTACTCTTTGGCATTGTGTTAATACACACCTCAATGCTGGAGACCAGCAAACTCTTAAAACTTCAGCTTTTGTAGAGATAGTCGCACTTGCAGGTGATCAATTAATCAAGGGCACTTAATTAGCAGCACCTGGCTGCTACTTAGCTTCTTCATAACTATGGAATGACTTCTCCATGTTGGATTTCTTTTTGTACTTTTAAGAAATGCTACGAACCAGATGATTTTTACTATGTCCTGATATACAAAACCATAGAACTCAAAGAGGGTGTACTTACTTTTTCTGTAACTTTGCAGCTTCCAAAGCAGATGAATGGTTTACACATGATGTAATAAATACAGTATGTAATCTTGTGAAGACTAGGCTTTGTTTGGGATGTGACAGCTTGACAGCTTGTATTGTTTCATTTTTTTATTTTAATGTGATTTAAATTCAGAAGAACTAAGAAGAACTTCCTTAATATGAATAAAGAAAATGAAAGAATATAAGATGGGAATGCTAAAAGAGAGTGTTAATGAAGGAGACCTTAATTAAATAATAACTTTTTGGGATAATTTTTAAAAAGCAGAAAAATTTGGTCATAAAAGTGGCTGTATCTTTTGTTTAAAGTTTTATCATGATTTCTTTACTTACTTGATTCAAATGTGTCAGACTTATTTTTTACTATGAGCATAATGTAGTTTTATTCATTTTGTTGTCTTTGTACATAAATTATTTATTGCACTTTCCCCATTTATCCTTAAAGATTTTATTAAAACATTACCTAATAGTTTATCATGTCCTGAAGCCATTTGAATAAATCTATAAAAACTTTATGCTGCCTGTCCTGCTTCAAGTTCACTGCTTATTTACATTTAACACATGTAGTTTTTCTATTTTCTATTATCACCCATCTTTGCTAATTCTAGCATTTGCTTTCCATGTTAACACTTTGTCATTTTTTCTTGTAATTATAATAAACATAGTATTTAAGTATCTTAAGCCAAACATTTTAGTGTTTGAATACCGTTATTATAGTTGTTTTTATTATGATAATAGCATGAATTTAGCTAGAATTCCAACTATGAGATAATTTTGATTTATGAACTTAGAATATCACTAAGTTTTAATTCTTCGAAATTATATTAACCAATGGCACTAGACTAGACCATGCACAGGTTCCAAGTATCAAGGTGGTAACAACTTATTTGCTTGTAGCAGTGACTTCTACAATAGCCATAACTTTTTCTTGATGCCACTCAAGGTAACCTAGCTAAGATTAAGGTGTTCTTATTGTGTTTCACCTTTCCCTCTTCCATAAGTTTTCTCCAGTACCCACCAGGCTGAGCAAGCACATATGTGAGTCTGTATTTCTGTAAGCCTGGAAAGTTGAAAGATCTATTCTAGGCCACAGTGGTAGGCTGGTGGATCTCTAAGCAATACTTCCTCACCAGAAAAAAAATTTAAAAAAAAAAATCAGATTGAAATTAGAAATTTCATATCTGATTTCTTTAAGAAGTTTTAAATAGACACATGTATTTTTTTTAAAGTCTGTTAAAATTAGTCTTCACTTAATGATGGTAGTTGGGACCAGAATTGCTAAGTGATGCAGTTGTAAAGCACAATGTTATGTGACTGCACTATTCCTGCTGACTTTACCATTGATTTTGTCGGAAACTAGCAGTGTAGATCACAAACAGGGATCACATGATTGTGGGGATGATCGAACTCTGTAAGTATGAGGACTGGTTCATTTAGTGTCATTGTATGTTCGAATGGGCACTGAAAATGTGGTTGTTAAGTGAAAATCACCTGTACCTTTGTCCACTCCAAGAGATTTAAGAAACTCATTTTCTTAAAAGATCAGAAATCTACTGGTTGTAGATTATATGATGAAAGAGAACTGTGTTCATAGTTTTATGTCTGAGATGCTCATTATATAAGAGAGAAAAATATATTGTTTAGGCTTAGAAGTGTTAATTAATCTATATATATAAAACAGTGTGTGTGTGTGTGTATGTATGTGCCGTATATGCTGTTCAACGGCTGGACCAATCTCAACCAAACTTGCTATGCAGAGACCTTACCGTCCGGCAACAAAGACTGTGGGAGTCAGCCACGCTGTCGGGGGGGGGGTCTGTACCAAAGTCCTGACCCCCACCAATACTGACTGGCAAGTGAGTAGAATATAAACTGCAAGCAAACTGCACTCCACAAGGGGCACTAGAGAGCAGCATAACACCACATGTGATGCATGTGCAGTACAGGTGATACGTTTAACTGGAGGCTGTGGCTGTCAGGAGGAGGCACATGCAGAGGGACGGGATTGGGCCGGGTGGGGCTGACCAGTGATGAACGATGTGCCCGGTTGTTGGCAGCCCTGACTGGTGGCCTAAAAAGCACGGAGCACTAACAGAGCGGGCAGGCTGGCCAGTCAGCGGGTGAGTTACAGCTAGCGAGCGGTGCAGCTTCAGAGGTGGAGCCGGCGGGAGCGGCAACGGAGGTGGCAGCCGTGGAGGCAGCGGGAGTGGCAGGATGACTATACACGGGCAAAGCCATGTAATCAGCTAGTTAGCCATTAAAGGAGAATATTTGTAGTTCAGAGTTGAAATAAGGGGTCCTTGGTGCTCTCTGAACTTGGTAGTTTTCTTGCAAATGTTTCATTATGCAGCCTAGGTATCCTCATCAGTGCTAGTCCTGTGATGTTACCTGGTTTGGGTAATGAAACATCTGCAAGAAAACAAGCAAGCTCAGAGAGCACCAAGGATGCCTCGTGTTAATTAGCTTCAGTTTTTCACATTATGTTCTTGTTCTCATACAGAAGTTAACTGGTGAAATCAATTTTATATATATGCAATTCTTAAAAAAAAACGGACAAACTTCCTGTTAATTGCAATAGAATAGCTTTCTGTCCAGTTTCAGTTTGCAGTTTCATAATTTTCTACATATGCCAGTACAACATGTAGTTTTCAACAAGATTAGCTGGAAACTAAAAACAAAAGAATGTTTTGTTACCAGGAATTTCTTCAAGCAATGAAAACTTAAATCAGTCTACCAATATCTGCTCTATAGTGCAACTAAATAAAGACACCCACGTACTGCTTTAGTTTAACCATTTGGTATAAAACGCACTGAAACACAACACTTGTTAAGTTTTCTCTGAAGCTAGAAAAAGCTGACCAAGAGACAATTTGTTAAAAAAAACAACCCATGACTTCATATTCCCTAAGGCAAGGTAGAAAATGGAGAATGATTTCATTATCTTACTGAATCTACACCTACGGATTAATTCATAAATCAATTCATAATGCTGTTCTACCAGTTTGTCTTGCCGCCTTTAAAAATTGGCATAATTTACGTGTGTATGAGTGTCTTAGGCACTTCTCAGGATCATCACACAAAGCTAAAGAGTTCTCATTGCTCTAGGGTTTGGCAATAACTGTCAAGAAATGCTTGGAAGTTTGAGATGCTGGGGGAGGTGTAATTCCCAGCTATTGAAAAAAAGAAAAAGCTGTGTAGGTTTTGTTCCTTTTGTTCCCTGTTTCTGGGTGGGATGATTGCAATATGATTGCAAGTAATTATAACAACAGATTTACAGAAGACAAAAAATGTTAAAATATTCCATCAGGTTTGTTTGTAGGTAGTTTATTTGTTTTTATGTTTTAGTTGTTGTTTAAGCGATTTCATGAATGCACATTTAAACTTTGTACTCTTTAACATATTTCAGTATATTTCATCTATTAGTTACTGTGTTTTATTTTGCAAGGTATATACCCATTTAGACTGGAATATAAATGTATTAAATGAGTAATTAACTGGATGTAGATTTTTTAAATTAGATTTTTAAAATAATATCATGATTTTTTTTATGGTAAAGGAAAGCTGGATATTATGAGTTTGCAACCCAGTCAAAATAGGGTATGGTTTCCTCTATTGAATCAGTGGTACTTAACATGTTTGGGTCTGTTCATTTGTCTTGTTGAAAATACATTGCCAGTTAATAGGGTATGTTAACTTATACATTTCCCAAGGTGATTTCATCATTGAATGGCCTGGTATGTAATAATTTTTCTATCTTATTATAGGCTAAATATAATAAACCTAAACCAGTCCCATTCTAATTCTTCCAAATGTACAGTATAAGGCAGTGATATCGAACCTATGGCACGTGTGCCCAAAGTAGCACATGGAGCCATGTCGCCCGGCATGCCAGCTGTCGCCCAGCCCAGCCCTCCCATTCATGTGCGCGCTACTTCCGGGGAAAAAAGAGCCAAAAAACAGCTGGTTTTTTGGCTCTTTTTTCCCTAGCAATCCCGGGGGTCGCACACACATGTGTGTGGGTCACGTGCGCATATGTGGGGGGCCGCACATTGTACTGTGGGTGGGGGGCACATGGGTGTGTGTGCGTGCAAGCGATTTGGCACACGAATCGAAAAAGGTTCGACATTACTGGTATAAGGTATACATCTCTCAGAATTTTCAGCCACTGTGTCTGTTGGAGAGAGTTGTCTCCAATTCTCTTGGAGTTGTCTGTTGGTTCATAGTATGTCTAGTTAGTAGAATTACCCCTCCCTCCCTTCTGTTAAATCACAAGTGTTTTTAGAGTTACAATGATTATTCATAATGAAATATTTTGGGACTTAGTTATTTGCACTATTGTAGAAGATTCTGAAATGAAGGCTAGTAGTACAATCTGATGAAGTACACCAATATATCTATATATATATATATAAGAGAAGTCCGAAAAAAAGTTTGTTTGTTTGTGCTCTATACAAACTTGCAATTCTCCGCCAAATTTCCCCAATTTTGGCAAATACGTAGTTTTCCGTAGCGAAAAGGTCCCTGTCGGGGTCACGAACCCCTAAAC
>JANHJO010021637.1:0-10413 GCA_032468235.1 Pseudoxyrhopus heterurus
GTTGCTCTGAAAGGCAAAATACTCAGGAGCAGTAAGTGGTATTAAAGCAGTAAGTTGTATTGTTGGTATTATTATCTTTTCCTCCTCTTTTATGTGGGGACGAATGATTCAACAAAGAATCTGAAAATATCAAGGGACTATGAGCACCCCAGCATGAAAGCCAAAGAATTAGGAGCACATATGGTGTTTTCATCTGTACTTGCAATGGAAGGTCAATATCTAATGAGGGAATGGAAGATTTTAGAAGTAAACCATTGGCTTAAAGGATGGTGCTGTTAAGAGAACTTCAAATTCCTAGACAGTAATCTACATTAACTATGTGAAGGGCTTCTGGCAAGGGATGGGCTGTAGTGCACAAGAACCAGGAAAAATGTGTTTGGAAAATGACTAGCTTTAGGGCTTTATAGGGCTTTAGTTCTAAAGGGCTTTTAAATTGAAGGGAGAGTGTGTCTAATCTTTAGGATCTTTAGGACCTAATCCCAAGCATAAACCCCAAGACAACCAATCAAACAAGGAAAACTCAGACATAGAAAAGGAGTTATAGGAAACAAACCTGGGGTCGACCATAAAGGACTCAGATGTCTAATGCTCAAAGTTTGAGGAACAACTTGAAATACTAATATGTGAAGGCAGGTGTTATATAATTGCTATTACTGAAAGTTGGTGGGATTAAACTCATGACTGGAATATCATAACGGGGGACTTTAATTACCTTGACATCAAGTGGGAGATCAAACAAGTTCCTGTTGAGCCTGGCTCACAACTTTGACATCCAAAAGGTAGAGGAGGGGGGGAAAGAGGATCAGCTATCCTGGACTTAATTCTTACTAACAGAGATGAAATGATAGAGGGGTTTGAAGTAGCAGGATCTTTGGGAGACAGCAACCATATCATATTGGAATTCAATATAATGCAGACACAAGCAATAGAACAAAATCAAACTAGTGTCTTAGGCTTTAAAAGAAATTATTTCAACAAACTCAGAGAGAGCTTAGGTAGTGTTCCAGGAATAAAAATCTCAAGAATCTTGGGAAACTCTAAAAAGTGTAATTATAAAAGTGCAGCACAATATCACTGAAAAGGAAAATAAGAGCTCTAAGAGGAAACCAGCATGGTTGTATAAAGAACTATCTAATAAACTGAAAGACAAAAAGGCCAAGTATAAAATTGGAAAGAGGGACACATAACTAAGACAGAATACCAGTATACATACATACATACCAATTTTGCAAAGATGAATATCAACGAATATCAAAAATATTAAAAGCATGTAAAAGCAAGAAGGAAAAAATCAGTCCACTAATGGGAGAAGATGGCAAGGAAAATACAGGTAGGAGGGAGAAAACAGACTGGTTAATTCATTCTTTGCATCTGTCTTCACGCAAAAGAAAAAAAAAACAGCACAACCTTCCAAAAACAGAACCGTAAAAAACAGACTAGGGATACAAATTAAAATAGGCAAGAAAATAGTAAGAGAACAGCTGTCCACCATAGATGAGTTCAAATCACCAGGACCAGATGGAATATATCCCAGAGCTTTGAAGGAGATGGCAGACATGATCTCGGAATCACTGAAACATACCTTGCAAGTTCCTGGAGCACCATGGATTTACCAGAGGACTAGAAAATTGCTGGCATGGTTACCATTTTCAAAAAAGGAGAAAAAAATGAATCCAGAAAAAAATAGACCAATCAGCCTGACATCAATAACTGAGAAGAACCTTGAAAAGATAACAAACAACAGATCTGTGAACATCTAGAAGCAACAAAGTTATAACCAGAAACCAACATGGGTTTGTCAAAGACAGATCATGCCAAACAAATCTTATTGCATTCTTTGACAAAATGACTAAAATGGTGGAACGAAATGCTGTGGACATAGTATAATTGGACTTTAGTAAGGCATTTAACAAAGTAGACCACAACCTACTTCTTGCTAAGATAGAAAATAGGATTTGTACCTGGTTGACAAACCACTCTCAATGTGTAATCCTCAATTGAACTACATTTACATGTAGGGAAGTAAGCAATGGGGTACCCGAAGGCTCTATCTTAGGCTCAGTACTCTTCAACATCTTCATAAATGATTTAGATGAGGGGATAAAAGCTGGCAGGAGTAGCCAACATCCCAAAAGGTAAGCTCAAGATCCAGAAGGATCTTGACAGACTAGAACACTGGGCCCTATCTAACAAGATGTAATTCAATGGTGAGAAAAGTAATTTTACACTTAGGCAAGAAAATGAAATGTACAGGTACAGAATAGGTGATACTGTTACTGCTACTGAGTTACTGCTCAGTAGCAGTAACTGCGAGTGGGTTCTAGGACTCCTAGTGGACAACCATTTAAATATGAGCCAGCAGTGTGCTGCAGCTGCAAAAAAATAAAATGCAGTCCTAGGCTGCATTAACAAAGGGATTTAATCAACGTCATGTGAAGTGTTAGTATCGGTTTATAATGCCTTGGTAAGACTACACTTAGAATATTGCATCCAGTTTTGCTCACCATGATATAAAAAAGATGTTTAGACTTTAGAAAGATTGCAGAGAAGAGCAAGAAAGATGATTAGGGACTGAGGACTAAAACATATGAAGAATGGTTGCAGGAATTGGGTTTGTATAGTCTAGTGAAAACAAGAACGAGAGGTGACATGGTAGCACTATTCTAATATTTCAGGGGCCATCACAAGGAAAAAGGGATCAACCTATTCTCCAAAACATCTGAAGGTAGGACAAGAAGCAATAGATGGAAACTAATCAAGGAGGGAACCAATTTAGAACTAAGGAGAAATTTTCTGACAGTGGATGACTTCCCTCCAGAAATTGTGGGTGGTCCATCACTGGAAATTTTTAAGAAGAGATTGGATAGCCATTTGTCTGAAATGGCATAGGGTGTCCTGTTTGAGCAGGGGGTTGGACTAGAAGACCTCCAGGGTCCCTTGTCCCTTCCAACTCTGTTATCTTATTATTCTGGATTTTTGCATCTCATGTATTACAGATTTAATTCTCACAAAGCATCATGAAGAAACTTATGGAGTTTGGGTGACAAGAGAATTCTAAGTAAAACACAGATCAACATTTTTACATCAGAACAACTCAGTATACCTGTGTTTGCAAAAGGTTGATGATGATGATGATGATGATGATGAGAATGAGGAGGAGGATGAAGATAGGCATTTACTGAAGATATAAGGATTTAAAAGAATAGTAGGTTAATTAAACTTACCAGATCAGAAATCAAAATTCCATTTCCAAAGATGAAAAATGAAATATTTTGGATAGAATTGCTCATTTTATATTTTGTTTACCATTAATTAAAAACCAAGTCCGTGAAACTCTCAGTTGAAGTAATCAACATATCATTAACATGTTCAGTATGACCTCTAGGCAAAATAAACTTGAGAATGGACTGGAATTCATATTTCACATTCATAATTAGTTCAAACCTCCATTGAAGTTCACTAAGAAACCTTATTATGTAGTTTGATCTCTTTTATTTTGAAATATTAACTTGAAGATTGAGGGATTATAGATTAAAGAACCCCAATCAGACTACGATTGGCTTCCTTTAATCTATACATCCTTCAATATCTTTTATCTTGAAATATTAATTTGCAGATTGAAGGAAGAAACAACGAAGCTAAAACAAGAATGGTAGAGTAGTAAAAATACCGGTTTTTAAATCATGCAGAATTGACAATCTAATGTTGCATGTTAGACATACAGGTAGTCCTTGTTTTACAACCTTGTTTTAGTGATTGTTCAAAGCTACGGTGGCACTGAAAAAAGTAACATGATTGTTTTTCACACTTACAACCGTTGCAGCATCCCCATGATCACATGATCAAAATTTGGATGCTTGGCAACTGGCTCATATTTTTGACGGTTGCAGTGTCCCAGGGTCATGTGATCCCCTTTTGCAACCTTGTGACAAGTAAAGCCAATGGGGAAGCTAGGTTCACTTTACAACCGGGTTACTATCTTAACAACTGCAGGGATTCAATTGTCAACTGTGACAAAAAAGGGTTGTAAAATGGGGTAAAACTCACTTAACAACTGTCTCACTTAGGAATGAAAATTTTGGGCTCCATTGAGGTAATAAATTGAGAACTACCCATAGTCTATCCAAAGATGAAGTTGCAACATGGGAGTTTTCTTTTCCTTTAAATATTTCTACTAACTATTTTTCTATCTGAGTATTTAACCCTCTGTTAAAAAAAATACGTAAGAGAATAAGCCATGTTATATACTCCAGGGAACATATCAGCAAATGAGAATTTAAATTGTTTATGACAAAAAAACAAAAAGCATTTGCAGCACATACATCACAATAGGTAGTTAGATGTCTGGCCCCAATAACAAAGAAAGATAAGTACATGCTACTTCTAAGCAGATTCCTTTATTGTTCCTTGCCCATAGTCAGAAAGCTTCATTAGGGATATACTCTGAGAATCTCTAGGGAGGAGCTGGCTTAACTCTCTTTGTCCCAACCAAAGTATCTAAACTTCATTGCCTTTTGGTTCTCTGGAATGCAGCCCCCGCCCCCTTCCTGGGAATTCAGACTACATTCCATCATATTAGGGCAGGTTTTTTTTAAAGAGACTTTGAATCAGAAACAAGTGAGAAGATGAATAAATAAAGGAGAAAAAAATAGTGTAATGTGATGAACAATAGGTACATAGTCAAATATTTTAAACATTGCCTTTCGTGTTTACTGATTGGAATTAAAATTGGATCCAGAAATGTCAGTGTCATGTATCCCTATCCATGGAGAAAATATGTGCTGGTTACTCTTTTTATATGACATGTCACATGATGATGAATTCAGCACTTTCTGAAGCTTTAGTGGCTGCTTAGAATTGTCATTTTAGATGCTGTAGTTTAAAAGTAAAGTTTCTGCTTCTTCCACAGACTTTTTAAAAAAACATGGGTTTAGTAGTCCTCCTTTATATTTACAGAAGAGGATTAGCACTGTCTTGAGAGGTTCTTGCCCAGAAGTTCAAGAGAGCCAGGAGAGTTGCTGATTCTTTCTCTAACTAGTGCATTAAACCTTTCATGCTGCTTCTAATGACAAGGATTTCGCCTCACTGTGCTCTTTGCTATTTTTATGATCCTGGTGGGCACCATTTTGCCTGCTCCATGGATTACCTCTGTGTGCTGGAGGTGACAGCTCCTTGCTGATAGTCCAGCCATTCCCTTGCAGCATTGTGTTGATTTTTTAAAAAAAATACCGGTATATACACGAAGAGAATCTTTTAGCATAAATCATCATATGATGGTGGACAGAAATAGTGTTTATTGCTGAAATACAAAACTATGAAAAGTTCAGCTGGCAAGCAAAAGTATTTTATTATTCAAAATTACATCCAGTCAACATCTAATGAAAATAAAGGCCAATAGAAGATTTTTATTAGGAATCTTAGAGGTCTTCTAGTTCAATCCCCTGCTCAAGCAGGACACCCAATACCATTGCAGACAAATGTTTGTCCAGTCTGTTCTTTAGAATCTCCAGTGTTGGAGCACCTACAAATTCTGGAGACAAGTCATTCCACTGATTAATTTCTCCTTAGTTCTATGTTGGTTCTCTCCTTGACTACTTTCCATCCATTGCTTCTTGTTCTGCCTTCAGGTGCTTTGAAGAATAGTTTGACCCCCACTTCTTTGTGGCAGCCCCTAAGATATTGGAACACTGCTAGAATTTCACCTCTTTTCATTAAACTAGAAATACCTGCAACCCTATAACTGTTCTTCATGTTTTAGCCTTCAGTCCCCTAATTATGTTTGTTGCTCTTCTTTGCAGAAGGTGTTTTTTCTCTCCTGCAGTATGCAATTTTATAAGATTAATTTCTAGGCTAAGTAGCAGTTCCAGTGCATGTATGCTTCAGTGTATGTTGTGAAGTTGTTTGAGAGAGAAAGAATGGGATTATTTGTTAGGCTCTTGGCAGAGAAAGAAAGTGTTAAACATAAATCATATGCTCAACACTAACTTTTGCTCTAAAGACTGCATTTAAACATTGATAATGCCTGTCTCTCTTCTCACTGTCCTCTATTAAACCTTTTCCAATATATGCCATTGCCGTGTCTCCTCAGATGTTAAGATGCCTTCCCTCCCCATTAAATCAAAACAAAATCACTTCTTCTGTTTAGAGTCTCTGAGGACAAAATGAACTCCTTAGCAGTTTTTGAATGGATAATTTAACGTCTTTATTTCTCAAGGTATAAATCAAAGGGTTCAGCAGAGGGGTTATAAAGACAAAAACGGTTGAGATCCATGTGTCTTGACCTAGTGAGGAAGCTGTCTTAGGTCTCAAATACACAAAAGAAGCACAACTGAAGTGAGTGATCACCACAGTGAGATGGGAAGCACAGGTGGAAAACATTTTTTTTCTTCCCAAACTGGAGGAGATCCTTAGGATGGCAGAAATAATATAGGCATATGAAACAGAGATCAATAGGACTGTGCCCAGCAAAACAACAGCACATAAAAGGACCACCACCAAATGTGTCAGGTAAGTATCAGTACAAGTCAGGCTCAGCACAGGTGAAATGTCACAGAAAAAATGTTGGATTTCTTTTGGGCCACAAAAAGGCAACCTGAAAATAAGGATGCAAATAAGTAGAGATATATAGCATCCTATTAGACATGATGCAGCTACTAGTTTGATGCAAACCTTTTTCTCCATCAGAACCTGGTACTGAAGTGGGTAGCAAATTGCTGCATACCGATCATAAGACATAGCGACTAACAGGAAACAGTTGTTGGCTCCCAAACTGAAAAAGCAAAACATCTGCATGGCACACCCAATGAAGGAAATGGACTGTCTGCCGGTCAACAGAATGAAAAGAAGTTTGGGAACGGTGACAAAGGTAGTACAGGTTTCTGAGAGAGATAATGCAAAAAGTAAAAAGTACATTGGACAATGTAGAGTCCGGTCGAGCAGTATAACTGACATGATAGTAATGTTGAAGGTCAGGATGGTGCCATAGGTGAGGGAGAAAATCACAAAAAGTGAAGTTGGTTTCTTTCCAAGGATGGAAAAGCCCAGCAAGAGAAAATCATTCACGGAGCTGTCATTATTATTTTTCATACCAGATGTAAAATTGTTCAGATTGTCAAGAAAAAGGTGGGGAAGATATTTATAAGTCATAAGATGATCCTTCAATCATCTCAAATGAAACTAAATTTGATCTTTGTTTCAGTTTAGGGTTTTCATAGAAAAGGCAAGCATGCATGAAACAGGCAATCCACTATATGTCAGCAAGGACATCAGGTAAAATAGCTTTCCTTTCCTATAAGATGGACAAATAGTAACGTAAGGTAAAATAATATAAGACACTGAGCAACATTCAGATGATAGCTAATGCCATCTCACCCACATTCTTAATATTTCCTCTTCATGTAGCTGCTAGTCCAAAGTATCCATGTATAACATTCCTGTTTTAGTTAATTATGCAAGAAGAAAAAAACACACCTACCATAGACACAATCTTTCCCCCATTTGTTTTCTGAAGTTTAGTGGCATTCTAAAAAAACTTGATGAGACTGAGCCCAACATATACTAATTTCTTTCTTTTCAGGCTTTTAAAATATAAATCTGGTGACAGAATGGTGCTCCGTGCTGATTGCCATCAGTGCCACAAACCTCCATCCTGAAAAGATCCCTGGTTCTCCATTGTTTCTCATCAGGTTTTTTGAAACAACTCTTCTCAATTTGGTAATGACATTTTTGACTTGATCACAGAAACAGGGATAAAGGTGCCGGATCCAGCCACTAGAGCATATTAGAGGCTGATGCAGATACATCCATGGTATCTTCAAAGCTTCATTTACAACAAATCTGTATTCAGTTTTATTAAGATTCACAGAGGTACTGATTTACTCTTTGGGAATATGTTCCCCTGATAACATAAGTGAGTTCACATTAGGAAAAAATAATTTATCTTTAGAAGCATGAAGACTTTTTCTTTGTTGGGCAAAATACTATGGTGTATTCCCTTGGTTTCTCCTTGTTAAATGGGTAAAATAATAGAGCCTCCTCCTCCCAGTTTAGCAAATACGTAAGCCCTTTTAGGAAGCAGAATTATAGATGCCATAAACTAAAGTTAACCAGAACCAATTATTTGTTTATTGAAAAGAAGGATTTAATCCCAAGGCTTTGACAACAAACCTAGGACAAGCCAATAACAAACCAAATAAAATATCAGTGATACAATGAAACATTACAATTAACAATTTATATCAAGCCAAGACAGCTCTTTCTCAAAAATAGGCTCCAGTTTAGCTTCATTGTGACTGGAAACAGAGTGCCTTGGAGCACTGCAGAACATGAATGCACCACTTTTCTGCAATTCTCGGAGCTGCTGCATCTTTTCCTGAGACCACACAGCAGGTGCAGAGAACAGCCGTGCAACTTAGAAAACCCTGGAGCAACAACTTCTAAGGGATTGCAGAAAAGTGCTGCATTTTATGCCTGTGTGTGCTCTAAGCCATTTTTGCAGAATGTCTCCGAAGTACTGCACAGCTCCTGGATGTGAGGATTAAAGCAAGCACTGGAGATTCTGAACAGCTAGGCCTTTGGCAAGGGAGAGTGAGACTCCTTGCTTCATGGCGCTTGCCATCTTTTAACTTTAATGTTTGGCAGTAATACAATTTTTTACTTATAAAAGGCACGCTAGTTTTTTAAAAAAACTTCTTTTATTCTTGCTAAATGTCATAAGGCTTGTACAAACTGTTTATTGGGGCTTACTTTAAATCACCTCAAATAGAGTATGGCTACTACTCTCATTTAAATACCTGTATTTAAAGGAGCAGCTAAAAATGTTTCTAAAAGAGCTTAATAATTTTCCATTTTACTTGCTTCAGAACTGCTCAAAATAGACTTTGGCTTGCTGTGTTCATTATATTTTAAATTCTCAAAAAACAGCAAAATAAAACAAGCCCCAGAAAGTTGGGCTATGAATGATCTAGGGCAGGGGTATCAAACTCAAGGCCCTGGGGGCGGATCCAGCCTGCAGGGTGCTTAGATCTGGCCCATGGAGCCACCCTGTCAGTCAAGGACTGACCTGTGGTGGCTCTGCCAGTAAAAACAGAGCTCGGGAGGACCGCACACTGGCAGAGGGTTGCAGGAGGAGAGCCTGTTTTCTCTGGCAAAGCGCTTGGGCCACCACAGGTGCCCCCGACATGAGTGATGTCAAGCTGGCCATGCCCACCTGGGCCATGCCCACTCTGGCCTCCTGAGGTCAAAACACAACCCTGATGCGGCCCTCAGTGAAACTGAGTTTGACACCCCTGATCTAGTATTATCTTCAATTAATAGTGACAAAATTGGAGGCAGGATAAACTCCATTAGGTTTGTTAATCATCAAAAGTGGAGTTAGTAAACAGGCTTTTTGAAATTATAGCAATATCATTTTGGGAGAGGGTTCATGACCAGCTAAAAGTCTGCACTGGGTGGACCAATAAATTCCTGCTGTCCAGACTTTCAGGGAAATGCTTGTATATCACCCTGCATTATTTTTCCTCTTCTCAAAATTCTACAATATTGTATACATTTATGTGAGCGTAAGCTGCAATGAAATAAAAATAGCTTTAAGACTGTGCTGTAAGTAATGTCTTGTGAGACCTGACAAGCAACATTACTTGATGTTAATTTCCTTTGAATCTCCACTGATTCGAAACTTGTATTTCTGCCTAGGAAATTCTGTAATGAACAAGTATTTTAAATCACTAACGTAGACATATGTGATCTGATAGGCAGCAGTTCTATATTCATTTAGAAAGACACCGGCTATTTCCTACTACAAGCATGACTGGAGTTGGGTTGGTCTTTGGCTGCCATGACTTCTTTTCTTTTTTGTTTGGTTTTATTCCCATGCGTGACATCACAGCTGTGAGATGGGTGAGCTGTATAAATTGATTAAACAAATCACTATAAACAGATTTGTGTGTCCACTTTGCTTGTGTGAGGAATGAGATTCAAGTATTTTATTTTGATTGCTTTCTTATCTCCATTGTTTCAGAGGATAGGTGGGGAATGAAAGAGTCAGTTGCTGGAGAGAACTCACAGGAATGAATGTGTAGTTTTAATTATTTTAAAATAATTTATTTTTCCCTATTTTGACAGATGGGGGACATCATTATAAATTATAAGTGATGGATAAAGAAAAGGGGGTGGAAATCACAGGAGGAGGCAACCTTCCTTCCTTCTTTGTTATATGTAAACATCCAGTGGTGGGATTCAGCCAGTTCACACCACTTCGGGAGAACCAGTTGTTAACTTTCTGAGCAATTTGGTGAACTGGTTGGTGGAAGAAATCATTAGGGCAGAGAACCGGTTGTTAAATTACCGTATATACTCGAGTATAAGCCGACCCGAGTATAAGCCGAGGTCCTAATTTTACCCAGGAAACCTGGG
>JANHJO010021810.1:0-10400 GCA_032468235.1 Pseudoxyrhopus heterurus
TTGTAAACCGCCCTGAGTCCTTCGGGAGAGGGCGGTATAGAAATTTTATTAAAATAAATAAATAAATAAATAAATAAACATTTCTCCATCCTTGCAAAATCTAGTCTAAACATCTGCTTGACTGTGCAACCAACTGTAGTAATTATATAAAATTTATTTATGAAATGGCAAAGCCTTAACAAGCACACACACACAAAATGATAAGCAATGGGGTAGGTTACAAGCAAACAATATTCTGTGTGTCTGAGTGAAAAAGAAAACTAATTCTAAATATATATAGAATATGTTCTAAACATTGAAGCTGAATGGCGGTAATACATTCAAAGACACTAATTCTTTGGTTGTCTCTATAATCTGCTACACAGGATGTATTGTGGATTGGGCACCAGTTGAATTAGAAGTTTTAGACTGCCAGATCCCAAAATACATAGCAAAACACGATGCATCATACCCAAAAAGGAACACAGATTGTCTTTCCCAAAGAAAATTGACGGTTGTGGTTTGTTGCAAGCGAAACAGACAATAGAGGATGAAATCAAAGATGCATATAATTACGTAAAGTGGTGAATGGTGAATGTTAAGAAAAATCTAGAGAGAAAACATTTTGACAAAATCAAGGGTGGCACACAAAGCTATTCAGTTACAATAGCGTTTGAAAAAATGAAAAAATGAAAATACTATAAAGATCAGCATAGTCATTACCTAATAATAATAATAAAAAAGCACAATGAATAATAATAAAACACAGCTTCAGATTGCATCACTCAAGAAGGAAACAGAGGGATTAATATTTGCAGAACCGAAGCAAACCTTAGCAACAAATGCCACAAAAATCAAACAGCAATCCAGATGAAGATGACTAAATTGTGGAATGCTATTCTAAAAATGGTTGGTTAGTAAGTTGTGCATCCCTCTCAGTCCTATTTTCAGCAGTGAAGCACCAATTTTCAGTAGAATGACTTTGGGGTATGCTTAGGGAAAGATGGTACTGTAAATGTGTTTTAACTGATGAAAGTATTTCCCCATTTAAAAAAAAACTTAAAAAATCTTATGAAAGAAATGGTCATTGAACATTTTTACTATTAGATCATTTTCTGTTCTGTCCCACACTTCAAACGCCCGGATCGACACCAGTTGAAGTGAAATAAAAACTTTCTTCTACAAACATAACTAAACCAACAAATATAAATTAGCAAGTCCCTTTAAAATGAAAGAGCAGCTGTTTGCAAAATAGTCTCACCAGAACTTGTTCACGTGCCAACAGATAAGCTTAATTAAACACTCAAGGTCAAATAAACACTGGGATGCAGCATGCCGACCAGACTCCAAACTAGACTTAACCAGAGGGAAACGTTGTTTCCAGCAAGATGCTGGTCCCAACCACACCCCCTTATACCCTCTAGGGTGTGGTCCAATTAGTGGTCAGCTGCAGCTCGGCCCTTCCCCTTCCGGTGTTGCCCTCTACGTTCTCTCCTGCTCATCAGCCTTCTGACCCGAGCATCTGTCAGTGGTTCAGCCTCCGCCCCACTGTTTTCCAGCTGATCCTGATCTTGCTGACTCACGGAGGGACCAGCCTCTGCTGGCAAACTTTCAACAAGAGATTCCTCTCCTGGCTCCGAGATAGCCTCTCCCTCGGAGTCAGAACCACTGCTCAGCTCTGCAGCGCGCTGCGGAGCCACAACAATGGATCTCAGTAGTCTTCCATGTATCAAATGAATCATAAATAATGTACGTAAGAGATTATTCTAGTATTGGGGCATGTTTGCATTTTCATTGTAATATTTACTTCCTTCACATCATCTCAACATTTTATAAACGATTAAAGTTCTACTTTTCTTTGAATCTTACAGACAAAGAAGATGGCAATAAAAGCACTTGGGACAACTGCAAATAACAAGCAATGTTGAAAAGGGAAGTAAATCAAGCCAGAAATCAAAATATTTTCCATTTCCTTCAGAAAACCACACAATTTTCCTCCTCCTCCTCCTCTTCCAGAAGTTGTTAGACAAAAGACAGAAATTTAAAAAAGATTTCAAGCCAGAATAAGCAGATTATGCAGAAGTCAAGGATACATTACATGAAAAGTCAAGGGAGATTATTTTTCAATCAGCAAAAGAGGGAAATATCTGGAAGTCAGTTGGAGGAAAAGGTCAATAGTAAAGCCATGTGGAGCAGACAGTAATATAGGCCTCCCCCTGTGAGGAAGAATATGGCTTGAATGAAAGCACCACTAAACAAAGTATTGTCACAATTACAGCCTGGTGATAAATCAGTGGATTGACTCCAGGGAGAAACTGTATGAGTATCTAGATTATGGGAAAAGCTTCATTACAAATTTTCATCTCATGATACACCAGAGAACTCACACAAAAGAGAAACCCATTGAATGTCCTGATTATAGGAAAATCAAAAATTCCAGTCTGGTGTTATACCAGAAGACTCATAGGAGAGAAATGCTTTGAATGTCCTGATTATTGCAAAACTTTCAGTTGTAATTCCAACTTGGTGATACATCAGAGGAATCAAAAGGAGAAAACCCTTTCAATGTCCTGACTGTGGGAGAAGTTCCAGTCATAATTCCAGCCTGGTAATACATCAGAAGATTCATTGCGGGAGAAACACTATGAGTGTCGAGATTGGGAAAGGTTTCATTACAAATTCCCACCTCTTGAGACACAAGCACGCACACAGGAGAGAAACCCTTTGAATGTCTTATCTAGGGGGAAAGTTTCAATCAGAATTCCAACATCATGATACGCCAGAGGTCTCACACAGGAGTGAAACGGTTTGAATGTCCTGACTGTGGGAAAAGTTTTAGTCGCAATTCCACACTGGTGATACACCAGAGAACTCACACAGGAGAGAAACCCTTTGAATGTCCTGATTGTGGGAAACGTTACAGTCAGAATTCCCACCTGGTGATACATCAGAGGACTCATACAGGAGAGAAACCCTTCGAATGTCCTATTTGTGGGAAAGGTTTTAGTGATAATTCCAGCCTGGTGAAACACCAGAGGACTCACACAGGAGAGAAACCCTTTGAATGTCCTCTCTGTGGGAAAGGTTTTAGTGATAATTCTAGCCTCGTGAAACACCAGAGGATTCACACAGGAGAGAAACCCTTTGAATGTCCTGATTGTGGGAAAAGTTTCAGTAATAATTCCAACCTTGTGAGCCACCAGAGAATTCACACAGGGGAGAAACCCTTTGAATGTCCTGACTGTGGGAAAAGTTTCATTAAAAATTCCCACCTGGTAATGCACCAGAGGACTCATACAGGAGAGAAACCCTTTGAATGTCCTATTTGTGGGAAAAGTTTTAGTGATAATTCCAGCCTGGTGAAACACCAGTGGACTCACACAGGAGAGAAACCTTTTGAATGTCCTGACTGTGGGAAAAGTTTCAGTCAGAATTCCTACCTGGTAATGCACCAGAGGGCTCACACAGGAGAGAAACCCTTTGAATGTCCTATTTGTGGGAAAAGTTTTAGTCGCAATTCCACACTGGTGCTACATCAGAGGACTCACACAGGAGAGAAACCCTTTGAGTGTCCTATCTGTAGGAAAGGTTTTCATGATAATTCCAGCCTGGCGAAACACCAGAGGACTCACACAGGAGAGAAACCCTTTGAATGCCCTATCTGTGGAAAAAGTTTTAGTGATAATTCCAGCCTGGTGAGGCATCAGAGGACTCACACAGGAGAGAAACCCTTTGAATGTCCTATCTGTGGGAAAAGTTTTAGTTATAATTCTAGCCTGGTGAAACACCAGAGGACTCACACAGGCGAGAAACCCTTTGAATGTCCTGACTGTGGGAAAAGTTTCAGGCAAAATTCCCACCTTATGAGACACCAAAGTATTCACAGTGGGGAGAAACCCTTTGAATGTCCTGACTGCAGGAAATGTTTTAGTCAGAATTCCTACCTAGTGATACACCAGAGGATTCACACCGTGGAGAAATCTTTGAACTGTCCAGTTTGTAGACGTTATTTCAAGCATAAATCATCCCTTATTGCACACAAGGTAATCCATATAAGGAAAAGTAGATGAGTTTAGAGAATGCTTGAATTTCATTTGTGATCTCCCATTGAGAGGGTAAGTGAGAAATTGATAACTTGAATTCTGTTTGACAATGGAAGCATTTGTTCACCCAAATCTAGTAAATCTGAAAAAAAATTAACGTGTAAAGATATTTTGAATGTGGAAGGGTAACTAAAAACTAAACAAGAACTACAGAAACTGATTTATCATGGTGGTCACATATGCAAATGAAAACAAGATATGAGAAAGATATTAAGATATATTTGTCTTTTATAAAGAGCAAACAATATTTGATCAAACAGCGGTGGATAAAAAGTTAATCAAGAAATTATATAATTTTTTATTAAGCTTAAAAATGGAAGATGAACAGGTGAAAGACAATGACAGTTTGGGCAAAATTTTTTGGATATACCATAGAATTAAGTGATTGGCAAAAACTCTGAAAAAGAAACTATAAATTGATAATGGCAACTACGTATAAGGAAAATCTGTATAAAATGTTCTATAGGTGGCACTTACCACCAGCAAGGCTAGCAAAAATGTTTAAAAACATGTCCACCAAATGTTGGAAATGTAACAAATAATGGGCACATATACCATGTGGTGGACGTGTCCAAAGGCAAAATATTTTTGGACGAAAGTGCATACGTGGTTAGAAAAAATGTTAAGGCAGCATATAGATTATAAGCCAGAACTATTTTTGTTAGGCATAATACCAGAAAAAATACGATAAAGGGAATGTATATTTAATATTACATGTTTTGACAGCAGCAAGAATTTATTTACACAATATTGGAAAAATGTGGAAACACAGAAGAATTTAAAAAAATATTAGACTGTGTAGAAATGGATAGACTAACACTGAAGATAAAAGAAAAAGAAGACACAGAATATTTTCGAACTTGGGACTTGTTTTATCAATGGCTGGATAATAAAGGTAGAAATTAGAAACTTAAAAATATTACTATGTAAGCAAAGTGACTTGGACAGTACACTGTTCACTAAGCACTTCTTGTATGTAAAGAGAAAATATATAATTTTTTTTTAAGTGTGAGAAATTGTTTGAATTTGGGCCTGATTCATTTCACTCAAGCATTTCTTAGGATTAAATTTGTAGGTGGAGAGAAAAGGGAAATGGAAAATGGCTAACTACTAGTTTCTGGTTATCAGCAGAAGCTTCTGGATAATTCCTTTTCCAGAAGTAGTGGAATTCCTCAAAAAGGAATTTTGGGTGGAGCTTTTTTTGTATGTTGATTATGTAATTCCCACATACGGAGTTTCAGTCTTCCACCTTGGTTTCGCCCAGATTTTGAGCCCCAGAATTCCCCAGCCAGCATAAAAGTAATCCTCAAAATACAACTATTATGGGCCTTGCAATTACGATTGCATGTTGCAATGACTGTTAAGTGAGACGGCTTTTCTTAACTACCCGAATCCCCCTGCTCTCCCTGAGGCAGCCATTAATCGAATGTGTGAGTTGCTAAGCAGAATACTGGCTACCTCAGAGCTGAGGCAAACTCTTGGAGACCTAGAGCAGGGCCAGGCTTGCCTGCCAGAGGCATCCCTAGGGCTGCCCCACCCTCCAAGACACCCTATGTTCTGTTTCCCATCCCTGCCCCTTCCCTCAGCTCCCCAGGGTCCCCGCAGGATTTTTCCCATTCCCGCTGGGTCCCTGCAGTCCTTAGGCCTGACTGCCACTCCACCAGGCCTCATACCCTCCTCCTCCTTACCTTTGGAAGATCTCTGATCCTCATGTTGGGGAGGGAGGGAAGGACACACATCCTTGGGCCTCATGACTCTGTCCTGGAAGCAGCCACCATTTTCAGTGGGCCCTGGATTCGTCCCTGGGTCATGCGGTGGACATGTGGAAGCAGCTGCCATTTTGCCACACTGTCCACACTGATAACGCAGAAGAGGGACAAACTTCTCTCTCTCTTGCTACCTTAACATGAGGGAAAAAATGTACAAGAGAAAATGTCTCATTTTTCAAAATGCATTAAATTATCAGAAGCATTTGACATGTAAAAATGGGTATTGTCAGTGTTGCTATGAACATTAGGGCAAGACAGCATGCTTAGAGTTGCCTCAAACTGTGTGATGGGCAGCAATTAAGTTTAATAATAAATGAATTTAATAACAAGGTAATGTAAAGTTCATTTCCCAACTCAGTCAGTGATGAGGACTTCACACACACAGTGGGTTTCTAATGCACTACAATTGTTAACTTGTAATCTCTCTCTTGTGCATTCTGTATCTCTATGACCAATCTGTCTTCTTCAGCTTCCCTTCCCTCATTATAAATTTAGATAAATTTCAGTTTCAGTCATACATCAGCCCATGCACTCTGTGACTCTGATGATGTGAGCTGCAATTAGGTTTCTGCTTCTTAATTTATTTGTTGCATTGCTATCTGCTCCAGTCCTAAATTCTATGAAAGAATGACATTTCTTTAGGCACAGTTAAAAGATTAGAATGGCTAAACTGGATCTGTTTTTATTGGCATTTTTTTCAGATTCAGGAATGGTCTTCTCCATCACTGTCAGTCTGAGCGAAGGAAGTTAGGATGTTTCAAACTGGACAACTAAGCTACAGTTCCCCTTTCAATGTTACAACCTCTAAAGCAGCCATTGGGTGTGCCAGTGGGTTTGTAGACTTTTGAAAATTATACTGTTGGAAGGTGAAACCTACCCCTCCCTTTGGGAGATATTTTAAAATACCTTTTTAAGTTGAAACTCACATGGAAAGAAACATCCCCCACCTTTGCTAAGCCTATTTTGCATAACAAGCAGCAGGCCTCCACTCAGCCCCACCTTTGCTAAGCCTATTCTTCATAACAAAAGCTAGACCATAGAAGGATACTTCCATATTAGGAATTGTCCACAGCCTCCAAGTTAGCCAAGACCCCCACCCCCTGGGAGTCTGACAGCCAATGAAATACATTTCTTGTACAGGAAACAGGATACAGAAAGGCAGGGTCTCAGAGAGAGTATAAAACCAAGGGACCCTCATTAGCTCTCCCCTTTTTCTGCCAAGGAGCTCCAAGCCATGTGATCTTCCAATAAACCAACTTTCCAAGCAGTCACCATGCTTCTAGTGGCTTTTCCCCACTTGGAACAGAACCCAGAAAGAAATTTCTTCCAACAATACCATTACAGAGGATCTATCCAACTTGAAGAGCTGAAGACAGATTAACAGAGTTGGAAGGAACCTTGTAGGGTCATCTAGTCCAACCCCCGCCCAAGCAGGAGACCCTACATCATTTCTGACAAATGGCAGTCCAATCTCTTCTTGAAAGCCTCCAGTGAAGCTCCTACAACTTCGGAAGGCAAGCTGTTCCATTGGCCAATCGTTCCCACTGTCAGAAAATTTCTCCTTATATCTAGGTTGAATCTCCCCTTGATCAGTTTCCATCCATTATCCCTTGTCTGGCCTACAGGTGCTTTAGAAAATAGCTGGACCCCTTCCTCTCTGTGGCAGCCCCTCAAATATTAGAACACTGCTATCATGTATCCCCTAGTCCTCTTCACTAGACTAGCCATACCCAGTTCCTATAACTGTTCATATGTTTTAGTCTCCAGTCCCCTAATCATCCTGGTTGCTCTTCTCTGCACTTTTTCTAGAGTCTCTGGTTGTCCACTAAGACTCCAAGATCCCTTTCACAATAATTGCTACTAAGCCTGGTTTCACCCAGTCTATATGTGTACTTTTGGTTTTTCTTGCCTAAGTGTAAGACTTTACTTTTCTCTACACTGAATTTCATTTTGTTAGATAGGGCCCAGTGTTCAAGTCTGTCAAGATCCAGATGGATCTTGAGCCTATCATCTAGGATGTTATCTATTCCTGCCAACTTAGTATCATCCACAAATTTGGTAAATTTGCTGTATGATTTTGCTGCACACTCATGCAGTAGATTCATGCCCTTTTGCAAAATACGGATTTCCTTGAATCAGGGCGGTCAAAATTTGCATTTCCTTGGTGGGTGTCGGAATAGAAACGTTGTGTGGGTAAGAAAAGAACAAGGCGTTCTAGACCACGATGCATTTTATGAAAAATCCCCTTTGTGTTTCTCTCCAAGCAGGGCCCAACACCTTTGAAGACGCTGGAAACTATATTAAGAAACAATTTTTAGACCTGAACATCAGAAAAGAAGACAAGGAGATCTACGCCCACTTGACTTGTGCCACAGACACTCAGAACGTGAAATTTGTGTTCGACGCTGTAACAGATATAATCATCAAAGAGAACCTCAAAGATTGTGGACTCTTTTAAGCTCTTCACAACTTATTTCCTTTTCTTTTGCAAAAATCTCTTTTGCATCTCTTGAACTTTTCTGGGCAACAGGTTGCCATTTTGTGTAACCTGTTTTTGGGGGGGTTTTTTAGCAGCTAAGCCTTAGTAGTGCCTCCTTCTGAGTTAATGTGTGTTACTTGAAGGTGGACACAAATAAACGGGAAATAATATTAATATTAGATCTCCCCTGCAAAATTCTAGATCACCACTAGAGGTCAGCAAAGAGATACAGAAAGCTAATGCTGCCACCTACTGGTCATTCATCTCTTTGTAACTAATTGTAGATAATTCAAGAAATAGCAAAAGTGATCAAATTTAGTTAAGATCTTTAGTATCATCCCAGAGTTTGATATTGTCAAATGTGATACGGAATCTCTAATGAATGCACAATTATACATCTTCTTTTGGGTCTCTTCTTTGGGGTATTTAATCTTGAATATATATGCAAGCAGACATTTTAATTCTGCTGAGAATGTGTTTGCTTCGATCCTACTGTAATTTCTTTCCCAACCCAGATCAATAGGTTTCTACTATTGGTCATTCCTGTTAAACATTCCCTGGATTTAAATGTTAGTTGGAGCGTACTGACCTAATTCTGTTTTGCATTGCTCCTCGAAACCAAACCACAGCTTCGTTACCCTTTTCATTAGATATAATAATGTCTTCTAATTAGCATAAGAACATATATGAAAGCATCAGTAGGAGTAATAAAGATGATTAATAAATGAAATTTGAGAAAATTCCTGTTGATTACAACATATCTTGCTGTTTCCATGCAGAAATACCTGCTTCTGACAACTCCTTTCTTTAGCAAACACTGCAATTTCCTGAATTTCCTGATAAAAAAATTCAAATTAGCTTGTAGACAGACAAATAGACAGAATATAGAGCCAAGTAGGCCCTTTGTATAAGTGTGATACATGCACATGCATATTTAGACTTGCATATAAAAATATTCCTACTAGCACGTCCCAAAGGTGCTTCTTTTATTTTTCCAAAAGGAAGTAGACTTTATTTTTCCTTGAAGATATTTCACTTCTCATCTTCAAGGAAAAAACAAAGTTGACTCTCCTAGAAGAATAAAATATTTTGAGAAATATTTAAAAAAGGCAGAATATTATATTTCCCTGAATGAGAAATGGAGAAACATGCTCTTGGAAAGCAGCCCCCTCCTTCCTTAATAGCCCACAGCAGATGTCAGCACTTAAGAGATAAAGAGATAGATAGCTCTATTCATAAGCAAATACCAAGATCCAACACAGGAAAAAGCCATTAAACCATAGTAGGAATTGCCCAATAGCCTTTCAGAGCTCTTCATTGCATCATCTCAACAGTTCAAATTTCAAGCAAATCTGGGAGCTTAGACAACCTATAGAGCCAGCTATGACCCCTACATAACCCCTTCAACTGCCAATAGAATAAATGTTATTGCACAGGAACAGGAAGCTCAAGTGCAAAGCCCAAGAGAAGATATAACCCCCACACACAGAGACACTCTCAACTCCATGTGGTCCGCTGTACCAGAACTACAAACATGTGGTTCTGTTCATCAATAAATGGACTCTCTTTCCAATCAGCCTCCAGTCTCCATTTTGTCTCCAGTGCCTTTCTCCCAGATTGGAACTGAACCAGATGGATTTTTCTCCCAACAGTATCAACCAAACAGGCTAGAGCAGGTCAGGAAACCACAGTCTGCAAGAAGACTACAACTACACTTTAATAGTGTTTCTCAACCTTGGTAGCTTTAAGAAGTGTGAATTTCAATTCCCACAATTCAAGTTTGAGAAACTGCTTTAGCAAGATCTTAGAGATCTCCCTGTATTTTTTCCTCCAACATGAACCTCTTCCCTTCTCCCCCCACCTGCTGGGGCTACACAATCTCTTAATTTAGTCTTCTCTCTATGAAAGCTCTGTACAGTGGAACCTTGGTTCACAACCACTTCGGTTCACAACAGCTTCAGTTCACAACCAGAAAAATCAGCTAAATGTTTGACTCGGTTCACAACCAAACTTCCTGAGGACGAAGAAATTGCAAGAGAGAAAACACCTGAAGGAGAGCGTCCTTCCATC
>JANHJO010022886.1:0-10327 GCA_032468235.1 Pseudoxyrhopus heterurus
GCCAATAGAGGCAAGGCATGCAAATCGGGCAAAGCACACTGGGAATTGTAGGCTTCAGGATTCCCTGCTTCCACCATATCGCAGCAAGGCATAAATACCCGGGCAAAGCCGGGTTATCAGCTAGTATACACTAATTTATTAATTTTATATACCGCCCATTTTACTCTGCAAAGCAATTTTGGGGACTGTATAAATTCTTTTTTTTATTTTTTTATCATTTCTAGATTGTCCATTTAAATTGTAGTTGTGTCTGTTTCTTATAATAATTATCCCAGAATATTTTTATTGTGGAGAAAATTAACAATACTGAAGGTTAAATATGAGATTATTGAATTTTGTTTTAATGGAATTCCATGTTCTTATCAAGCTCTGTCTTACAGCATGTCTTTCTAAGTTTTTATCTTCTTTTATATCCTTTTATATCATAAATATATATGAAATGTGTTGACTAAACCAGCACCTTCTAATATTAACTTTCTCTTCCTAGAGCTAATTTGTTAGTTATTCTTTGTCAGTTGTGTGGAACCACTTGAAACAAAAGAGGCTTGTTAAAGCCTTGAAGAAGCCTATGTGATAAAATGAAGAAGAATTCAAGAGAAATCAAATCCTATCCTATTTAATTGAATGAATTAAAGATTAAGATTTTCAGAAGCAGAAGGAAGAAATATAAAATTGGATTATTTGATCAAGGGTAAAATAAGGCATTTTTAGCATATAGTTGCTGGGGTACGTTGGTTCAACTCTCTCAGGTCACTGCTTCAGTGACTCCACTGGCTGCCCATTCTTTTCTGGGATGAATTCAAAGTGTTGGTCTTGACTTTTAAAGCCCTAAATAGCTTGGGTCCAGGGTTTTTAAGGGACTGCCTCCTTCCATACAATCTGACCTGCCACCTAAGGTCATCAGAGGGGGCCCTGCTGAATGTGCCGCCACTCAGGGAGGTGAGAGGTGTGGAGGCCAGGAACAGGGCCTTCTTGGTGGCGGGACCCCGGCTTTGGAACTCCCTCCCCCTAGAATTCAGGAAAGCTCCTTCGGTACAGAGCTTCAGGTGGAGCTTAAAGACTTTATTTTAAAAGGGCTTTTAATTGAGGCAGACATTGGGGGGTTATTGTTGTTTTAATCTATGTTTTATCTGGTTTTAATGGTATTTTACTGGTTTTTAAATGTTGTTAGTCGCCTTGTGCTTCCTTTTGTTAGGGAAGAAAGGCGGGATATAAATCAAATAAATAAATAAAATAAATAAATTCTGGCAATATCCTTATGGGTTTTTTTTGCTGACACCAGTGTTGAAAAATTGATATTTTATGGATTTGCTTATAGATAAGAAATGGGTTAGGGAAGAAGAGATATCTTTTGTAATCTTATAGAAGGCGAAGAGCTACCAAACTTGTTTATTCTTGTAATGAAGATTAGAAGCCATTTCTTTATGTATTTTTTTCTGTTTCTCTCTTTACTTTTCCTTTTTTTGATTTTTCTTTGTTCTTTTTATTTTTTATTGTCCTTTTACTGTTCTTTCTCTCTCTCTTTCTCTCAAAGTTTGTATTTGTTTTTATTAGTGTAATTAAACTCTTCCATAAAAATATATAAGTATAGTATACTTATAAATATAAAGGAGTTGTGCTGATCACTTTGAAGTAACATGATGCTTTTCAATGAACTTATTTATTTATATTGAAATTTAATTGATGGTGAGATATAAATATTAATTCAGCTACTTTGAGATATTATCATGCTATCTGGGACATCAGTGTGGGGAATTTAAACACTGGGAAGAAAGATGTAAAAATTTCTTAAATATAATGTTTGTATTAAAAAAAATTAATACATTTTAGAAAGGATAAAATCTGTCCTTTTTTCTTTTCTCTTGTTCTTTATAAAATCAGGTGAAAACTGTAGATGGAAAATCTACACTTGGAAACATAGTAAAAAAATGGACTGGTTTAGCAAGAGAGGTTGCTACAGATGCAAGCATTTTTCAAATCCGCTTTCCAATGGATCTTGATATTAACATGAAGGCAATCATAACAGGGGCTTGCTTTCTTATGGTAAGTCTTAGCCTAAAACATTATAATTCAGTGAATTGTAGAAACAATGGGTTCATGAAGCTAGTAAAAGGAATTTAGGACAAATCATCTCTTTGTGGCCCATAAACAAACATGTCCACTTTCTTTGGTGGTAGTAACCTTCTACACCAGGGGTGTCAAACTCACGTTGTCACCGTGGCGTTATGTGACGTATCAGGACGTTTTTCCCCTTTGCTAAACTGGGTGGGAGTGGGGCCAGCATGTGACGCATCTGGCCTGCGGGCCATGAGTTTGACACCTCTGTTCTACACCACCAACAGGAGGTGTAAGACAGGAGATTGAAACTTGGCATGTGTGGGATTATAATTTAGACAGAAATCTTGCTTCTGCAAATTTAGCTCTAGCAGCTCAGATCATCCATTTAACTTGAGATTTTGTTGTTCAGCTATTGTAGCTAGTAGGTAATATGCACTGAATGCAGAGGTATAGGAGCGAGGACAGTGTGATTTCACATCTTGTGAGACAATATGATCCTATTTGTCTAGAAAAATGGACAGTGCTCTTTATGACATCAGCTCCACCACCTATTAGGTGGGTATACAGTATGTAGGTTAGATCGATATCCTTTAGGTTGATTACAATTTCCACGAAGGTAACAGGAAGCCGGGTGAAAATGGGATGAAGATGGCGACTGAAAGAGGTAGTGGTTGACCTATCCTCAAGAAAAAATCATTTGATTCAACTCTTTTAGAGAATTATCAACTAATCTCCAACCTCCCTTTTGGGGGGGGAAATGTAGAGAAGGTGATGGTTTTATCTATGTGGAAACCTTAGATGAAATAGATTATTTGGAGTCTTTTCAGTTCAGCTGCAAGCTAAGCTGTGGTAAAAAGACCTCACTTTCTGCTCTTGTGAATAACCTGTGGTGAGACTGTGATAAGGAGCAAGACATTTCTAGTTCTACTAGTCTGTCAGTAACCTTTTATATTATCAAACATGGTATCTCTTCTTGATCATCCTCAGAGGTTGGTAATAAGAGGAGGCACTGTTTGCACTCCTTCCTTGGAGATGTTATTAGATATCCCAACAGTCTTCTCATACATTCAGGAGGTTGTAGGTGACTTCAGATGCTGTTTTTGAAGTAGCAGATGTAAGATATGAATAAACAAGGGTTTTAGTCTGAAGATTTTTTGACTAATATTTTTCCTATTCTTTTACATTTTAGGATTTCATGTTTTTTGAACAGGGAAACAGAAGGAACAATCGTAATAGACGTTAGCTCAAATCAAGACATGAAGAGTCTCATCACACTGAATTAAGCTTGCAGGAGGAATTTTATTAATTTCTAAAGTTGCTTATTTCAATATTTACAATCATGCCTTTATTATACCATTTATGTCAGAATATTCCATATAACTTGAAAAATATTTGACAAATATTGATATGCAGTATATTGATATCCCTATATAATAACAAAGATATATATTATATATATTCAGCTAATTTTCACTCAGCAAACAGATATACTCCATTTGCCATTTTTTCCACTTGTCTTATATATTAAGAGTTGCCTTCTATTATGTCTTCCTTTTTTATTTACTGTAATTACTGTGTATTATGTTGCAATAATAAAATGAACCAAAGTGGGTGTCTCAATATTCAGACAATTAACAGACAAATTCAATGAAGTTGATATTTTCCTTTTTGAGTCATTTATTTAAGGAATCATTAATACACTTGCTTCCTAAAGCTCTAACTTTGGTCTGTCCTCCAACCAGCAATCCTATCCAATATCATAAAATAATCTTATTTTCCTGAACCCTCAACCATATATATGGTAAAGTGGCAAAGAGAGTAAGTGTGCAAGTTCTTTTGAAAGCAAGAATAACTAGATTACCTTAATTGATTGAGAGATTTATGTCCAATGAAAGTTTTAAAACCAGCCAAACCTAGTAGCCCTAGGAGAAAAAACTAGGAGTCTTTTATAACATAGAGTAAGTAGGACAGACAAAAGACTAGCGGAGCACATCCATTAACACCAACTAGCAATCAGAAGAAATGATGAAAACTCCTTAATCTCAGAACAGACTTGGTAGCATAGATAATGCTACCTAGTTGGATAATGAAACACCTCAGGGATGTTCAGGTGGCTCAGCAAGCACCATAAATGTTTAAAACAGTTATTTTAACTGAAAATCTACTTTGATCATTTAAAAACTTTAAAGCAGCCATATCTTATCCTGGGAGATTTCAGTCAGCCTTTGCTTGATGTGGAATTTGAAGTCAATCTGGAGTCCATGGCCTCCATGCAGTGGTGGGATTCAATTTTTTTTACTACCGGTTCTGTAGGCGTGGCTGTGTGGTCAGCCAATCAGAGGTGGTATTTGCCGTGGTCAGCCAATCGGAGGTATTTGCTGGTTCTCTGAATTATCGCTACTGGTTTTCCGGAACCTGTCGGAACTGGCTGACATAAACCTAATCTGAGTTATTGAGGGCCTATCACAGATTGGATCTCTTTGTCCCAGAGCACTTGAAAAATGATTAGAAGTTGGGGGAATATCTATCCATTCTCATATTACACTGTTTCCTTGAAATTGTGAAATTTCTTGAGGCTATGATGGGCAGATTGACTTAGTCACCATCTGAATCCTATCAAATTACTCTATTGTGGGTTCTTTTGGAATCACAGTGCATCAGATTAACCCATATGGACACAAAAAACCTGGAACTGGAGGAAATATTTTTATTTTATAAAAAGTGATTATAAACTCTATTTCTTGAGGTATTATCTAAATTTGTCATTCCTGGCACATTGCTTAACTTCTATACCTTATTCCTATCCTTATCTAGTAGTACTAATATCCTACATGTGAGTCCATCTCTCCCAAACTAAGAAAAAAAAAACCATGGGAGTTACTTCTGAGTAGTTTCCTTTATTATTCCTTATCCATGGAAAGAAATCTTGCCAAATCAGAGCAACTATTTGCATCACTATAAATTAGCGGTTCCCAACCTTTTGGGCACCAGGGACTGGTTCTGTGGAAAGAGGTTTTTCCACGCATTGGACAAGGTGTGGTTTTGCAAGAGGTCTGCATCCTGCAGATGGAGCTTTGCTTGTTTGCACGGACTGGTTACTGGCATGCCTCGGTCTGGTCCACAGACTGGAGTTTGGGGGACCCCTAATATAGATAGATTCTGGGAATCACTAGAGAGGATTTGTATCCTCCTTTTTCCCTCTTGACCAAACATTCTATGCTTCACAGCCTCTGAGCCTTCTGAAATGAAAGGAATACAGACTACATTTCACCAGATACAGTACTTCTAAAGCAATGCTTGTAGTATTAAATTTTTCTTATCTGTTTTCTTTACCCTCTTTATCTTCACTATAGGTTTAAAGACCACTTTCATCTATCATATTAATCTACTCTATTTCTCTACAATATATTTCTAACCACTAACCGCTATATTTCTTTGTCACTAAACCCAATAGATCCTTGGTTCAAATCTCTATGCATTCCTGTTGCTGTTACACTCTTTTTCTATCACGTTTAGCCTGTTATCTAATTTCCTTTGTCCTTTACCTTTTCTTGAAAGGCCAGAGTTTTAAGTGTTTCACTATGGCAGGTGGAATGCTTTGTCTCTTCTTCCATAGAAGTGGGTTTGTCTCACTCCCAATCTGAGGAAAGATGATTCTCACCTACCCACCCAATTTTCCAAGCTGCTGCCTTTTTTCCTGTTGTCACCTTGAAGCAAACTGTGGCTTTTCCGACTGGCCTTCTTCAACTTTAGTGCTGGGCTTTTTGCTTTGGTTTGCTCATCACCATATGGCTCCAGAGTTCCAAGAAATTCAACTTGTTTTTTTCCCTTCCAGATACAGAAGTGCAACTATTGCTGCTTTTCTGGCAGCTAAGTCATCTTGAAGGGCTGAAAAGAGAAGAAAGAAATGAGCACAGGCACATGCAATGCACCAACAGGAAGCCAACACTAGATTCAATGGTGCTGGACAATTTCTGGCTGGCTTTCAACCTTTCTGTTTTGGGAAAAATTATAGAAATGATGGTTGGGCCAGGATGACTCAGATTATCTGGATCCCTTTTAGTTAAATTTCAGTCCTGGATAAGGACTGAAGGCAGCATTGATTTTTTCTAGTAGAGGCCTTCTGATGGGATAAGGAGGATGTAACTTTCCTACTGTGTTTCCCTAAAAATTATATTTTTTTGCCACCCAAAGGCACCAGGTCTTATTTTTAGAGTGGGGATGTTGTCCACTGACTTACCTCACTTGTGTGCATCACCTCAGCCGCCTTTTCGCTGCCAGAGGCCTTCAGGGGCTTCTGTGGCCAGCAAGGTCGACAAGGCTTTCCCGAAGGCCTCTGCAGCTGATAACAGAGCTCCAGATCAATCTGGAGCTCTGTTATCAGCTGCAGAGGCCTTCAGGAAAGCCTTGCCAGCTGCAGAAGAAATGGGCTGGCAAGGCAGGTGCAGGGGTGTGCGAAGCCTGGCTGCTACTGTTCGAAGGTAAGTAGTAGGGCAGCTCTACCCGCCCCATATCTGCCCTAGCTTAATTTTTTACCCATTCACCCTAGAGTGGACCGGGTCTTAATTGGGGCTTATTTTGGGGAGTAGGGCTTATACTGGGTGCACATGTAAAAATCAAGGTAGAACTTTCTTTTGGGGTAGGTCGTATTTTTGGGGAAACACTGTAATTCTTCTTAATCTCTTGGCAATTTTTTATACCATTGATCACAGCATTCCTCTGAACCTATTTGAGACTTTGGAAATATGATTTTGATAGTCTGGCAGATGCTGTCCCATGTCCTGGAGTCAGAAGGATTATTATGCACTTAATGTCAGCATTCAAACCAAACTCTCCATTTCAATATAGCACTCAGTCCATCCAAGGAAACATTTATTAGAGAAGTTTTATTGGCACATCTGGAAAAACCTGAATCTGAAATCCCATGTTTTCCCCTGCTAAATTAAAGTCACATCCAACCCCCTTACTGATGACCCTCAAGTCACACTCTCCAATACACCTCCATTCTCCAAGTCCGGTCACTCCCCTCCAAACTCCAGTGACTCAGCCTTGAGCTCTAGTGAAAGGATGTTGTTGTGGCTATCCTCCCTTCTCACTTTCATTCCCATGGTTACCCATCCTCCCTTGTGCAGCTCCAAATCCGAAGAAAGATGGATGGGGGGGAGGGGGCTGACATTTATCCTGTATTGTCTTTTAAGGATATTTTTAAATGTTACTGTATGCTTTCTTGAGTCATTGCTGATTACAACTTGAATAATTAAAGTTAATCACACAAAATAAATATGATTTGGAAGAATGTCCATCTGCCTGTAAAAAGAAAAGACAAGCAGAGAAGGTAGCTCTTCAAATAGAAAACTAGATTAGAAGTTCAGAGAAATGTCACCGTTTGTTCCTTGGTAAACGTGTGGCCGGCGGTAACATATCTGTGGTGTGTGACTTCCCATATCTTTTTTGTTGCAAACATAAATAAGCTTAAAAAGATGAATTACTTTTATTCAAAACCGTATAGTCCAATTTCTTTGGGCTTTCTACTAATTCTTCATTTATTCTGATATAAGCTGCCACCCAATTTTATCATTCAACAAGCTATGATTTTGAAATCACTGCTTAAAAGAATATGTAATCTTAGCCGCAGATTTATTTTACCAGAAGAACTTTCATTTCAACAACATGACAGTACAATCCATCAACGTCTCTGGAATTCTGTGTTTATTTTTTTCAGATTTCTCTAAAAGAAGCCTCTATTTGATATGTAAAACATAGAGAGTTATGCAAATTGGATTCTTGTAAACTCATGTAATATACAATAGATTACATAGAAGAAACTACATATTTACATAATATGTACATAATATGTATCTTAGCTACTACTACTGAGATACATTCAAATATTGCTTTACCCTTCTATTCACCATGTGGTCTGCAGGGGGCACTGCTGCTATAGTTTTATAAATATTTCTGATTTTTCTTGGAGTTCCATTTCCTCACTCCCAGAAATACATATGCTATTTAATATTCTAATTATATTTCTCTATAAATACAATAAAAATTATTCTACAGCCTGTTATAAAGGTATACCCATGTCTATACAAATAAAAGACCAGACAATACATTGTCAAAATCTGTTTCCAATTTCTCATTTTTCCCCACTCTGCAAAAAAGCCTCATTTTCAGATTATTTTTGAATTTAATATTTTTAAACTAAGTGTTTTTACATGGTGAATAGTGTTAATGTAATTTCTCTGTGACTTTTATCACTGGACAACTTTTTCATGGTTAACAAAATAACAATATTAATTAGAAGCAGCAATTTATGTCTTTGAGTTGAAAATTCCTGCTCCTGGGAGTATCTCTAATTTAAGCATCCAATACAAATGGCTGTTTAACCTTTGCTTCCTATCTGAAAAGATTTCTGGGAGTTCCTTGAAATAACTTCTTTGGGGATTTAACTGAATTAAGGAACAAATTTGCTCTATTAGAGTCCAATTTCTTCATCTGTCATTAAATATTATAATGTATGAGTTATATCAAGCTGCATGTCCATACAAACTCTTCTTGAAGAAATTACATAATAAATCTAAAAAAATTAATTTTACATTAACAGTATGGATATTCTTTTTTTACTTTAAGTTTTAATTTGTTCCTATAATGTTTCATTTATAGTACTATGATTGTTGTATCAGTTTTCATTCTGTGGATTTCTCCTATGAAAAATTTAAGAAAATTAAAAAGAAAAGTTTTTGCAACTCCTCAATAAAAGAGAGAAAGACCATCTTGTCCCAGTGGGATTGGCAGATTGTTCTGGCAGAAAGGGTGATTTGTGGACCCCGTCAGCCAAGGAATTTCAGCTGATGGGATCTAGGAGAAAAGCCTTTTCTGCCTGGTCCCTGCCCTTTGGAACGTCTTGCCTCAGGGATGAGATCCTCCTCACTCTTCTGGCCTTCCTGAAGGGCCTTAAAACTTGGCTCTGCCAGTTGACCTGGGGCCCCAATAGAGATTGGTGCAGTGACATAGAAGACGCCATCTTTGCTCTGCTCAAGACATTGGTTTTTAATCTGTATTTAATTCTTATAATTTTAAATTATTTTTGTATTTATAATTGTTCTTATATTTTTATTGCATTGTAAGCCAATGTAATAAATAAATAAAAACATTAAACTGTCTCTCAGACACACACAGACTTATAAAGTAGGCACTGTGTTGCTTAGAGGTAAATTTTCGAACTGACCAAATAATAATTCTTTCAGCTCAAAGCACAAGTATACATGGTTTTATAAACTTCATTTTATTTGCCTTCTGCTTCTGACCAAAGTGAAGAAAGAAATAGTAGCTAGCTCTTTAGAGTGAACAAGGAATTACTGTGCTCGTGTATCTTTTCCACTGACCAAACCATAGGAAAACAAGGAAAGTTGTGAGCTAATACGGTATGTGCGGAAAGAAAAAGAAAGAAAGAAAAGGAACTTCTTAAAAGTAGGACTTTTAAACAGTAATTAAAATAAACAGCAGTTGAAATAAATGCATTCCTATTTGTGTTTCAGAGAAGTTTGACAATTAAAATTAAATGCAGAAAAATATTTTGGAACATAAATATACTAGAATTCCGAATAGGATTACTTTACTTTGAAATACGCATCCACGGGATAGATGGAAATACCAATATGTGCTCCAATGGTAAAAACATGATTTTGCATTTAATGAGGCTTTTTCTGAATAGGAAAGGATTGTAATAAATGTATTACTTCTTTTTTAAATAGATCTATTTTGTAAATTCATCCTTACTACAAAACAAACTAGGTAGAATCAATTGCACTGTGCTCTTTGTGTCATGAAGTTATTTCTAACATTCAATCAGTATCTATTTTTCTGTAATTTAACTTGATTATTTCATGTCCTGCATGTTGTAATGAGAAAAAACAGGTCATGATCTTCTTCTAAGTGGCATGCATTCAGATATTTGAAGAATGCAATCACATCAGCCTCAGCTGTATTTTCCTAGGACTAAATATACCTATCTTCTTTGCCCTCTTTTCCCAGCTATTAATTTTTAGTACCTTGATTGTATTTACTATCCTTTGCTGAATCTTTTGAAATTTTTTGAAATCTTCATTAAAATGTGGTGCTCAGAACTGCAGCAAAATAGAATACAGTGGACCCTTTCTTCCCTCAACTGTCTTTGTGATATATTACCTGGATTCAATCTTTCTTTCTTTCTTTCTTTCTTTCTTTCTTTCTTTCTTTCTTTCTTTCTTTCTTTCTTTCTTTCTTTCTT
>JANHJO010022914.1:0-10323 GCA_032468235.1 Pseudoxyrhopus heterurus
ATCTCTCTCTCTTTCTTTCCCCCTATCATTTTCTCCCTCCCTCCCTCTCTCTCTCTCTCTCTCACACACACACACATTATTGAAATTTAAATTGCAAGTGTCTCATATACAGGCACTTTCAGCTCATACAGGTAGTCCTCGACTTACAACCACAATTGAGCCCAACATTTCTACTGCTAAATGAAGCATTTGTTAAGTGAATTTTGCCCCGTTTTACGAGCTTTCTTGCCCCAGTTGTTAAGTGAATCACTGCAGTTGTTAAGTTAGTCACACGATTGTTAAGTGAGTCTGGCTTCCCCATTGATTTTTGCTTGTCAGAAGGTCGCAAAAGGGAACCACGTGACCCGGGACACTGAAACCATCATAAATATGAACCAGTTGCCAAGTGTTGCCAAGTGTCCGAATTTTGATCATGTGTCCATGGGGATGCTGCAATGGTTCGTAAATGTGAAAAATGGTCATAACTCACTTTTTTCAGTGTTGTAACTTCGAACAGTCACTAAACAAACTATTGTAAGTCAAGGACTACTTGTACTTAACTTTGAGCATCACCAGGCTATGCTCAAAATGTACAACCCTCAACAAATAGACAAATAAAACAAATCGCTCTAGAGACATACATGCAGCAACAGGAGTGCTAAACTTTCCCTAGTCTCTCTGTAGGGTCCTTGGTTGGCCAATAGCAATAGTGTTTACACTTATATACCACTTCACAGTGCTTCACAGTCCTCTCTAAGCGGCTTACAGAGTCAGCCTCTTGTCCCCAACAGTCTGGGTCCTCCTTTTACCAACCTTGGAAGGATGGAAGGCTGAGTCAATCTTGAGCTGGTCAAGATCGAATTTAATGAATGATGTATATTTAAAGGTAGCAAGATAATGTTTTAAATATAAGTAAATTGGTAACTAATGATATATTGGAAGGAAAAAAATTTTTTAAAGGTCACTGAAATTACTTAATATTTTTAATTGGAGGATTAATATATTTATTGATAAGATGTTGAAGATTATCAAATTCAAATTAATGGAATTGTTTAAAAAAAAGTGGATTAATGGAAACGAATGAGAAATGATTTAAAATAATGTGATTGATGCCTGGAAACAATTCTGTTCCTATAATGAGATGTATGAAAAAAAAAACCTAATAAAAAACTTTATTGGAAAAAAAAAGAATTTCCTAGATGTAAAACTATTTTGATCTATTTCGTATTGCAAGGATAAGATAGATAGAATTTATAGATAGATAGAATTTATTGGCCAAGTGTGATTGGACACATAAGGAATTTGTCTTTGGTGCATATGCTCTCAGTGTACATAAAGAAGAGAAAATAAAATAAAATAAATTCATCAAGAATCATAAGAATCATAGATAAAACACTTAGTGATAGTTATAGGTTACTAATAAGCAATCATACTATACAAATCAAACTAGGAAACCAATAAAACAATATACATTGTAAAGTTACAAGCAACACGATTATAGTCATAATTGGGAAGAGATAGGTACTAGGAAGGATGAAAAAGATTGGACAAACATTCACCTGGGATGGATAAGGACTCCTGTTTGGAGCAGGGGATGTTGGACTAGAAGACATTCAAGATCCCTTCCAATCCTTTGATTCTATGACTCTTCACAGAATTCATTTTTGAAAGACAAGATGGATTGATTGACACCTTCATGCTTACACACATTGGTTCACTAATACTAATGCATTAGAGAAAGCATTAATCTCTTGCAATGCATCAGCAAAATAGGAAGCGTTTAGTGTGAGCATGCATGTAGACTCATCTATAAATCTAATGTGCATGGGAGGAGATTCTCCCAAACACATTCTTTTTATCTGATCGTTTCCTTGACAGCATCTCTTTATCTCCCAAGGTCTTTCCTACTTATCATTACAAGAACTGTGGGTGATTTAGTACTAATTTATGACTGTACCGTTTTAAATGGTATATTGTACATTTCTACATCACCAACTTCCATTTAGTTTGGGGCAGTGTATTAGTATTCACCAAGGAGCTGTGGTGGCGCAGTAATGGAGTATTGCAGGCTAATTCTGCCAACTGCCAGCAGTTTGATCCTGACCTGCTCAAGGTTGACTCAGCTTTTCATCATTCCAAGGTCGGTAAAATGGGGATCCAGATTGTTGGGGGCAATAGACTGATTCTGTAAACCGCTTAGCAAGAGCTGTAAAGCACTGTGAAGCAGTATATAAGTCTAAGTCAAAGGTCTTCAAAGTTGGCAAGTTTAAGACTTGTGGGACTTCAACTCCCAGAATTCCTGAGCTAACATGACTGGAGGAGGAATTCTGGGAGTTGAAGTCCACGAGTCTTAAAGCTGTCAAGTTTGAAGACCCCTGGTCTAAGTGCTATTGCTATACTCCAATAAATCAACTTGGCTTCTTCTATATCAAACAAACCACCCAAAGTTACCTCTACCTTTGCTAACATAAAGTTAACGGATTTTTCTGTCTCGGATTTTAAGGGAATGTTTGTCTATTGCCTAAGGTCAGTTCCGATAACATTTATATTGACATTTTCAAAAACGGAAGCCACCAATGAACCGCTGTTTGTTTCTTCGGAGAAGCAATCCATGGATACAATCAATCCCCACAACAGAAGAATGAATGGAAAAAGGAATGGAGCAAGTAGAAATGTCAAAAATGGCTGTTTTAATTAGTGAGAAGAACATATCCAGCTTTGTTCCTTCTTGGACTTTGTGCAACAAAATGAACTCTTTGACATTGAATTTTGCTGATTTGATATAGTTTGCTGTTTTGGCTAATATTTGCTAACTTGGTAAAGTAAAAAGTTGAGGCTGTAATTCTGTTCTGAACTTTACTGCACTGGCAAAAGTTCAAAGTCAGATTTTTTTTTTTTTTACATTTTCCCCTTTCCCTACAACTCTGTTTCCTCTTTATTTTCATCTGTATTTTATATTATGATATTTTTTAATAAAATCCTTGGGGGGGGTGGGGGGAGACCAGCAATGCATGGGAAGCCTTGGGTGCAACTGGAAGACCACTTTGTATCTGATAGTTACTAATCTGTGGGGTCCTTGGCGCTCTCTGAGCTTGGTGGTTCTCTTGCAAATATTTCATTGCCCAACTAGAGTTATGACACCAGCCCTGATGGTGCTACCTAGCTGGGTAATGAAACATCTCCAAGGAAACAACCAAGCTCAGAGAGCACCACGGACCCCTCAGTTCAATCTGGAACTACAAATATTCTTTTCTATCACTTACTAATCTGGTACATGCTTCAGTAACCTCCCTTGCACTTTGCAGGTGAAGTCTACTAAGGAGTTACACCCGACAGGACCTAGGAGGTGTCTTTTCTGCCTTGAAACCTGCCCTGTGGAAGACCATCTCCCTTAAGGTGAGATTGGCCCCATCTCTGCTGAAGTTAAACAGAATAGAGCTGGAAAGGACCTTGGAGGTCTTCTAGTCCAATCCCCTGCTCGCACAGGAGATCCTATACTATTTCAGATAAGTGGCTGCCCAGTCTCTTCTTAAAAACCTCCAGTGATGGAGCACCCATAACCTCTGAAGGCAAGCTCCACTAGTTCCACTAGTTAGTTGTCCTCACTGTTAAGACGTTTCTCCTTAATTCCAGGTTGCTTCTTTCCTTGGTTAGTTTCCATCCATTGCTTCTTGTCTTGCCTTGTCCCAGAGATCCCTTAAATCCTGAATGTGCCAACAGGCCTGGGGGTTGCAAGCAATTGGTAATCTGAGGAGGTGGCTTCATTGTTTCTTATCTGATGTTCTCTCTTGTTGTTGTTAGTTGCGTAGTCATGTCCGACCCATCGCAACCCCATGGACAATGTTCTTCCAGGCCTTCCTGTCCTCCACCATCCCCCGGAGTCCATTGAAGCTCCTCACACTGACTGCTTCAGTGACTCCATCCAGCCACCTCCTTCTCTGTCATCCCCTTCTTCTTCTGCCCTCAATCGCTCCCAGCGTTAGGCTCTTCTCCAGGGAGTCCTTCCTTCTCATGAGGTGGCCAAAGTCTTTGAGTTTGATCTTCAGGATCTGGCCTTCTAAAGAGCAGTCAGTACAGCAGTCAGGTCCTGGCAATACACTCAAGCATTTTCAATGGGAAGAAAGGACCTTCTTTTGATGTTCTGCTCTCTGTGCAATCTACTGAATATGTAGGAAACTTCATAATACCAGATTAAATATGCAGTATATGTAGGAATCTATGATAATTAGTTTATATAATTACAAATGTCCAGCTTGCACAGTATGCTGTTTTCATAATGCATTTTGATTTAGTCAAATTGCTGCAGATTAGAAATGCAAATGTTGTATAAACAGTTATAGGCATTGAAGTGGTTCATTATAAATATCTGCACTTCACCGCTGAAGGCATCTCACTCACTGGCAGCCTCAGATTGCGATATCACATCTGAAGTGAGGAAGCTTTGGGCTACCTTTGCTTTGGCATCAAGACTGAATACAGTAAAGAGGTAAGACGAGAGAAAAAGGTCTCTGCTGGAACATCAAGGCATCTTTTTCCTGACTCATGAAGTAGTGTGTTTTTTCTCTCCTCTTTTCTTTTATGGCCAACAAACCATTGTTTGCCAGAATAACAGTAATGGAGAGAGGCTTTGTATTGTTTCATTGGTGGTCAGGTAATAATTGAGGATGTTTCATGGAGAAATATTAGGTGCTGTTAGCCATCCAGGGTTGCTGTGGTGAGATGGGCAGACGTACCTATCTAATAAATAAATAAGCAAGCAGGTCTAAAGATGTGAGGAGAAAGTACCAGTACTTAATAAGAAGAGGCTTCTTGGATTAAAAAATGATTTATTTATTTATTATTTTCCCAGGAAAATAATCAGCTAATAGATTTATGTACGGTAACTGCTGTCCAGGATTTGTGTAGAATTTCATTTCCTCCAGGAAATGAAACATTTATTCACAAATGGTGATATTTTGAAGATTTTGCAGCACGTTTGACCGTCTCTATGCTTGTTTCAACCAATCAGGTCTACTACAGGCCAAATGTTATCTAATCCATGTCAGTTTTAAGAGGCATTAAAGATTTAAGATAGTAAGACTAAGAGTGGGAAAACCTGAGTTTTTCATCCCTAATTAAGCATGAAGCCATTTGGGTAACTTTGGGCTGGACATCTCTCTCAGTCCAAGGAAGAAGATACTGGCAAGCCATCTCTAAAAATGTTGCAAAGAAAACTGTATAGTCATCTGTCCATCTAGTCCCCCCAAAAGGTCAGAGTTGATACCTCACTCTGATAGAGCTCTGGTCCTGCTCATTTCCGGGTGTCTGTGGAGATTTGCACAGGCAAACTGGAATCAAAAGGCATGTGCAATCAAAACACTATCCCTCACATGGGCATGTGAATAAATGTGCAATGCATCTGATTCAAAATCCCAGGTGAAAGAAGAATATAATTCTTAAAATGAACTGACTGATTTGGCATGCTGGAGAAAAGGAGAGTTGAAGTCAAACTCTATTGCTAATCAGACAAAGCTCAAGTTAGACAAAGGGTAAAGAGATGTCCCATTAAGCCGAGAAGAAGATCACAGCAAGAAGACTTCCTCCACAAGAAATCTGTTCAAGAAGAATCAGAAGATAATCTCTGGCCATTGTGAACAAAGTGTAACCTCTGTTGTTAAGTGGATTGAGTTGTGTTTTATTAGGCAAGCATTCCTTTTTATAGCAGTTCATCATGTTAAATGTTCAAAATGAGGAACATAAAAGCTATCAATAATTGGGCTGTCTTAGGGCACTGAACCACAGTTTACGGTATAAGCTGCATTTGGCCAACTTAAAGAAACCCAGAAAGTCATACTGCGGCTTGAGTCAACCCAAAATCCAATTGCATAACTTCCATCTAAACAAGCCGCAACATGGCATGTTGGGTTCTTTAATAGATCATCCTGCTTCCTAAGACAGATGCCCAGTATCCATACTCAACTTCCCTATCTATCTGTGCCTCCTGATTAGACTTCATGAAGGCAGCTTTTCTTTCTATTTCAGCTTTGCTACTCCATTGGATATTTATCCTGAATCTTGTCTAAGGAAAATCTAAGTTAGCGTCATTCCCATAGTACAGTAATCCCCATGGGGCTGGGGTTGTGGGCAGCCAATGGAGGCAAAGTGAGTAAGATCAGGAAGAGAGAAGTCTTACGCTTCTCCTAGAGACAATGAGGTTTCTGCTTAACCTTGTATTAATTGGCTTTGTGTCTTTCTTGAAGGAAGAGACACAACTGAACAAGGGTTGCCCATGAATGGCTAGCTCACACTTTATGTAAGGCTCTGCTTCCTTCCTTTCCCTTTAATCCAGGAGTTTTTAGTGTTGAAGGTATACATCCAATGATGCAGATTCTGCAGTACCACATGATTCCTGACCATAAGTGGGGCAGGAGGGTATATTATATATATATCTATAAGAACAATGATGTGCAGAAAAACCACATAAAAGTGAGGACATTGCAGGAGATTGACTGAAAGATCCTACAGGGCCTGGAATCATTAAATCCTGATGTAAAATAATAATAATAATAATAATTAAAAAATAAATAAAAAAGCAATATGGAAACATGGGAAGCAAAACTGTTATTTTGATAGCGTGGGTGTTTTTAAACAAACAAAATTTCAAGCTAATCATAACTTTTGCTAGTTCAAACTTAATGACAAATTATGATTCCTTAAAAAGTGCCTTGAATGCTTAGGAGTTCTAATTTTCAAATATATTAGAAGGGGTAGATACTCAAGCTTCAGATATGTTTGTTTGGCCCATATTCACATTAGTGTGAATATAGACAATGAAAAGGGAAGGGCTAAACTGTAAAAGATACAATCAGTGTAGTTTGTTTATGCAGCAGATTAGCTGGTATTTTTCATTTTTTCCATTACTCCCTCTTATACAAAGGAAAGAAAGGAATGTTGGTACAAACGACTGATCTCATTTCTTTACTGTTCCAGGTACTATTAGTTCCACCATGAAGCACTTGGCTAAGGCTAATGGCAAGTTTGGTGTAGAGAGTTTCAAACAGCAAATAAAGGAGAAGCCTGGAGATAATTGCATTACATCCCCACTCTTTGAAGGAATAGCATTAGCCTTGATCTTGCTTGGCAGCGGAGGAAACACTGCTCATGAAATAAAAAAGGTAGGTATCCTCAAGTACTTGTGTTCCTTAAAAATAGTTATTTTAAGTCTTATTAAATTATTAATTGTAGGTCACACATATAATCCCATCTATGTTATTGTTAGAAAAAGTTTCTTTATGGTATCTTGTCACATGAATATCTGCATGGAATCATAAGGAAATCTCTCCTTATTAGCAGCTTTTCTTCCCAACTGGATTTCCAAAATTCCTTGGAAAGGAACCTTTATGGATCTTCAATGAGGAAATGTAAATATAACAAATGTAAAAAAAACTATGCATTTTTCTAATAAACATGTCACCATGTACAAAGGAAATATTTACTTATGTATCTCCTTACTTACTAACAGCCAGTGGTGGTATTCAGCTGGTTCACACCAGTTCACACGAACCAGTTGTTAACTTTTTCTGCAGTTCGGCAAACCAACTGATCCCACCAGTGGCTGGCCCCGCCCCTCGCCCCTCCCCTCCCAGACATTCCTTGCCTGCCCTGAGAAAGTAAGGCTGAGAGTGCCCCATTGGGCACTAACACACACAAAGACACACATGCACAAATCCCAAAACCTCTTGGCATCCAGTAATGGCAATGGCTTATTAATTTAATGCCCCATAGAAGACTCCTGTCTTTTCTATCTTCCTGGGTTTTCAAGCTTTGTATGGTGACTGTGTTTCTATAAAACTGGGGAGAGGATGAGTGGCTAGAATATTCCTGCCCTCCAGCTCAGCAAAAATGACACAGAGCAATGGTTTTCAAACACCTTTTTGGAAAATTATCATAACCCTAACAAGTAGGCAAGGTGATGCAAGAACCCCAGGAGACAAGACGATCAGAATCAATAGTTGGTGATGTCCAAATATGGCTCTATATTTGTGCCTTGGTATGCTCAACCCCAATTAAGCTACTGGGACAGGAAGATCTATTAATTTTTGGTTTATTTAGAAATATTCCAAGATAAAGAGGATTCCCTTAGAGAGAGAACCTAGAACATAGACTTACATTTCTTTTTATAGTTTGTACAATAAAGACATTTCAAAGTAAAAGTTGATTGGATTAAGAAAAATCATCTCTCCAGTTACATCATGAAAAATTAGACATTCAATAATATGTAAGCATAAGAATGGAAAAGAGTGTTGTATTCTGAGTAAAAGTAAAAGAAAGATTTTCAAGGGAAAAACATCAGACTAGATATTGAGATACATTCACATGGCTTTCCCAGCTCTGGACTCAAATACTTGTATCAAACACTTTGGCCAGTCCTAGTTTCTAAAAGAAATGCCTTTTACATTCTTCTAGAACAGGGGTGTCAAACTCAAGGCCTGAGGCCGCATCTGGCCCATGGAGTGCTTAGATCTGGCCTGCGGGGCCACCCTGGAAACAGCGAAGGACCGGCCCGTGGTGCCTTTTCCCACAAAAATGGAGCTCAGGAGGGCTGTGTGCAGCCCTTGTGAGCTCTGTTTTTGCTGGTAGAGGGTTGCAGAAGTATTCTGTCCCACACCTCAAAAACCCGGACCCAAGTCCATTTAAAGAAAAAGGCAAGTTTTATTTTGCAAACGGAATTAACAACGAACAAACAGAAAGTATTTAGTCTTTTTAAATCAAAGAGCAGCTGAGTGCAAAATATAGTCTTATTGGAAGTTGGTTGCGTGCCAACTGATAAGGTTGCTGGAACGTCCAAGGTCAAAAACAGAAGCTGCAAATTATGCTGAGCAGAAGTCAGGATACAAGAGACCAAAATGCAACGTTGTTCCCAGCAGGAAGCTAGTCTCGACCATAACCCTTTATACCTTTAGGGTATGGTCCCATTAAGGATCAGCTGCAGCTCTGCCCTTCCCCTTCCTGTGTCACCCCCTGCATTCTCTTCGGCTCATGAGCCTCCTGACTCGAGCGTCGGCCAGGGGTTCCGCCTCCTCCTCATTAGGGTCAAGCTCCTCCTCATTAGGGTCAAGCTGCACCTGGTTGAGTCACAGACGGAACCTCCTCTGCTGACATACTCCCAACCAGAGATTCCTCTCTGGGCTCCGAGATAAGTTCTTCCTCAGACTCAGAGTCACTGCTTGGTTCCGCAGCACGCTACGGAACCACAACACAATGCAATGTGAGGCTCAGCTTTCTTAGAGAGGCTGCCTGCCTCATGGCAATCTCATGCTGTTACCGCAAGCAGGTACTATTTTCGTAAGCCTGTAGGGGGCTCTGTTTTTTAAGGAGGCTCCATTTGTTTGTGGTTTTTTGGCCTCACATCACATTGGCTGGAAAGAAAAAAACAATTATCTAAAGAAATTACTCCTGGTCTTCTTTGTAGCCAATATAAACATTCATTTTCATTTCCACCCTCCTAACTTATATATCACACCTTCTTTTTATAAACAGTAATTTTTAATCAATAAATCTGAAATCATCAATGCATTTTTGTTCATTTTTAGCAAAAGCATTTATAAAGGGTTTATAGTCTTTTTTAAAAGTAGTTATTGTTCCTGTTTAATTACGCAAGGAAATTAATCCATTTCAGCTTTCCTTCATCATTGTGGGTATTTCACTATTATTTCAGTTTTGTGCATATAGTAATCTCATCTCAGTTACCACATGTAAAACTAATTGTCCATGAGTCTTATCTAGTCAATTATCTATAAGTCCTAATAAAAAAAGTTATGGTTTCAGCTGAAAATTAAGTTTTAAAATTATCTGCATCATCACATATATTTGTATTCAACACTTTTCATGTTTTTACAAGTCTATCATTCATGGTGAAATGTCCTTTTGTGATTTTCACATTCCCAGCAGCAGCTAGAAGTACCTTTATGTATCTTTCAGAATCTCTCTGGTTCCGTATACTAATGTTACATCCTTTCATAGAAATTTTCTCTGAAATCATAAGACAATATGAATTTTAGTCCTTTTAAGCACATTGTTTCCTTTGATCCAGCTGTGCATTATAACCAAGATTCTTAGTCCATTTTTTCATGCCCTCTTTAACTTGTTCTTCTTTCATTTCAAATCAACTATTCTATACTTCATAACTTTCTATCTATTTAAAATCTCTCCCTTAAATGCACATATGAAAACCACTGAAAACTACATTCTTCTTCAATTACCATATATACTCGAGTATAAGCCTAGCTTTTCAGCCCTCAAAAAGGGCTGAAAAAAACCACCCTCGGCTTATATTCGAGTCAACTAATTTTCGGGGCTAAATTG
>JANHJO010022972.1:0-10320 GCA_032468235.1 Pseudoxyrhopus heterurus
TGGAGCAGCCAAAAGAGTTTCACTGGGTAGCCATCAAAAGGCTACTCAGGTACCTGAAGGGCACAACCAACACTGCCCTGCTTTTGGAACCCACACAAGGGGACACACCGCTCCTATCAGCTTACTCAGATGCAGACTGGGGTACCGACCCCCAAACACGCAAAAGTACATCCAGCTTCCTTATCCTACTGAATGGCAGCCCCATACACTGGCACGTGGGAAGACAAAAATTCATCTCATGCTCTTCTGCAGAGGCAGAGTACGCCTGCCTGTCAGACACTGCAAACAACCTTACATGGTTCGACGATTTAGTGACGAGCATATGGGCCTTAGCACCACTACCAATTCAAATATTGGAAGACAACACAGCCGCAATTGGCATCTCACAGACTCGTGCCCCAGGACCCAGGTCCAGGCACATAGACATTAGGTATAAGAACGTCTGACAGCTGTCAAAAATTGGCTTCATATCTGTAGAACACTGCCTCACTGAGGAACAGTTAGCAGGTATTTTTACTAAGCCTGTAATGGTTGATTGACACGGTTTTTATGTGAGAAGTTGGGCCTTGCATTGTGAATATATTGTATATGTGTATATATATATATATGCTGTGTTGTATATGTTTTGTGCTCATCACCCCACTCCTTGGCTAGCAAGAAGGGGACTGTCACACCTTTGTATGATATAGAATGCTAGCCTTCCTGCATCTGGCCACAGATGGCAGTACTGAGGGTGCTGCACTTACCACTCCTACTAGGGAGAGGCACTCTCACCTGGGTATAAAAGAGAGTCCCCCACATGTGCTCTCCCCTTGGTTCCCTTTCTCCTGGACACTACAGACATCCTTGTCTGTGCTTCTACCCCTGAGATGACCTCAGGGGATCTTTCCTATACAAGTCTATTCTAAATAAACCCTTTTATTTTTTATAGACACTGCATCTGGCATCTTGTGTGGTTATTAGCGTCCTAAAGATCGCTCAACCTCCCACACCAATGACAGCAGTGCCTATTCCATATGTGAGCCATTTAGTTTAAATGGCTCTTCCAAAACTCCAGCCACTAGTGAATATGGCTGAGCATTATCATCGTGGACTGAAAGAGGTTTGGTAGCAATTCTGTAAGGAATTTTCTTTGCCCCAATAGGACACTGCAAGTCCTAAACAATTTTTCACAACCATAGCAGATTATCTGTTCAACTATGTCTGTTCCGCTTCCGAGGACTTTTGCAACATCGAACCCACAGGAGTGTTTCAACACAAGGAAGATGCACCATTGCCTTATGCCGTAAAAATAACACCTAAGATAATTTGCAATAGTTCACTGAGGTGATATGATGCAATCATTATACTTCTATAAATAGAGAGCTGTGTCTGTCCCAGGAGTAAGATTTGGTCAAGAACGAATCCCAGCATGAAGATCCTTTCTCTGCTGTTCGCATTTCTTTTCCTTGCATTCCTGTCTCAATCGGGTAAGAAACAAAATTACCGATAATTTAGAAAGGATTGATAACTCACTACTTTTTAAACAACTATGAATTATCACTGAAAGCAGGATAATCTTCAATATCTTCTTTTTGTTTTACTTTATAGAAAGAGCTTTGAACTGTGTGGGCTATTGACAACAGTTAGAGAAACAGTTTGATCTAGCGATTAAAGCAAAAGGCTACAAATTTGGAAATTTAATTCCAGTCCCACCTTAGGCCTGAAAGCTGACTTGGTGAATTTCAACCAGGCTCTTCCTCTCAGGCCGAACCTTCTCACAATCTTGGTGCGTTGCAGAAAATAAGTGGATGAAAGAGTATTAAATGAAGCCCAGCTGAGTTTATCTGGACCAGTCTGTCTCTGTCTCTGTCTCTGTCTCTGTCTCTCTCTCTCTCTCTCTCTCTGTCTCTCTGTCTCTCCCTCTCTCTCTCTCTCTCTCCTGAAGCTCTACATGGTGTTGATTTTGTGGAGAGAAAAGGAGGAGGAAGGACTACATTCACCACCTTGAGTTGTTTTTTAAAAATAATGATGGGAAAAAATAAAAGATTGATATTAATCATCTAGTGGATATATTTGTACTTAATGTGGGAAAAAGAGAAGAAACTGCAGCAAAATATCACAAATGCACAACATTTCAAAAGCAGAAAAGAGCAATGATAGAAACATTAAGAGAAGAGGGAGAAAACCAAAGGCAGACCAGGTCCTGAAGTTAACCCTTCTCGCTCAAGGTCTTCATCCAAAACACCCAGCAGAACCAGCCACAGTAATTCATCAAGGATCCATGGTAATACTGGAGATAAATATATCACAGCAAGGTCTTCCCTTCATGTGAACCAGATTATTTTTCCCTCCTACCTTAATAGATGTAGGCTTACCAGCTAATTCATCTCTTAGCCAGACTTCAAATCTGGGTTAATAGCTGGTTTATTTGAGATGCTGCTGGGAGATCAGCAGAAATGGATTCCTCTGGTCAAAGAAACCCTGCTGTGGTCCTAGGAATCCTGCAATTCTGTAGAAGAAGGAAAACTGTATTTGAATATTAAGGAATCTTTACTCGTCGTTTACCTGCCTCTTCTTTTTCTTTTCATAGGGAATGCCCAAAATAACTGCAATCATCTAAGAGGACGCTGCTTTCGCAGGTGTCCTCCTCGCACCCAATACCTTGGGCAAGTGGACTGTAGCTGGGGACAGGTGTGCTGCAGACTGTAAGAAAACTCTCCTCTAATCGAGATATTACAGATACAGTATATATTGATATTTTCTGCCTGATATTGTTTGTATTCACAGAGCTTTGCAAAGCACAGAATTTACCTCAAACTCCCTTTGATCAACCTATTATTTTATCTCATTTGTACAGCCATCATTGAAAATAATGCCATCTCCATCTACCACTCCGAATGTCTTGAAGATATGGCCAATGACCTGAGATTACTGCCTGCTATCGCTTTACCTTTCTTTACATGAATCAAATTGCTGTCTATCAAACTCGAAAACATTTATGCATTGAAGTAAAATTTGGCAAATATTTTTCTTGAAATATTCCTTGAAATAAAGCTAAATGAGCATTGCAGACATTGTGCAACTTCTTTAACAGGGACCTGGGGCATTATATTCCTATGAGAGAGAGGGGGGAGGGAGGTCTCTTTGTCTACATTTCAGTGTGAAAGGTGTTTCCTACTCTTCAACCACATGCTATGCTTTAATTTCACACAGTCTCATTCTTCCTCTTCTGTTTATTTATTGTAGTGGTTACTTTGCCACCGAGGTCTTCCAGCTGATGTACTTGCTTGGGCAGAAATAGTATAAAATCAAATTTTAGCTATTAGCTAAGACTTGGAAAGAAGCAGAAAATAATTTCTTAATTTATATTTTTCTCAAGTTAAATACTTTGGGATACTACTTAGAATAAGAATGACTTTGTCCAATGACTCAATATCACCATAGGCTGAGCAAGAGGAAATCTGCATGAGAAAGATGATCTTTTCCTGGACCATTCTTTTTGTTAAATAGACAGACCAACAGATGTTATAAAATTTATTTTAGTTACCAAGATAAACAAATAGATAGACTACACAATAAAATCAAATTATCAGAGGGTGAGTCAGATAGGACCTGATGCACACAAACATACACAGCCCACAAGTGAGGGATAGTATTATGGACACTGATCCTAATGAAGGGGTGTGATCTAACAATATACATAGGTGAAAATATAATTTTTACAACCAATATCCACATTGGAAAATAATGCCATCTCCATCTACCACCCTGGACATCTTCAAGATATAGCCAATGAACTGAGATTACCACCTGCTATCACTTTATCTTTCTTTAAATGAATCAAATTGCTATCTATCAGACTTTAAAACATTTATGCATTGAAGTAAAATTTGGCAAATATTCCTTCAAATAAAGCTAAATGAGCATTGCAGATTTTGTGCAACTTCTTTAAGAGGGAGCAGTATATTCATTTGCCTATGTGAATGTGTCTGTCTGTTTGTGTGTCATATCTCTTTGCCTATATTTCAGTGAAAGGTGTTTCCTGCTTTCCTGGGACTGAGGCGGCGGCGGCGGCGGCGGTGTGTGTGTCTTTCCGCCGCCTTCCCTGTCGGGGCGAACCCGCAGGGCGAAGGACGGCGCCCCGGTTGCGCAAGAGGCCAGGCAGGCAGGCAGGCAGGCAGGGAGCCGAGCCCCGGCAAAGGCGGGAGGCTCTGAGGCGGCGGGGGTGCCCGGCCCTGCCCTGCCTCTTTCCCACCCGCAGTCCCGGCTTGCAGCTCTCCTGCCTGGCGCTCCTCCGGAGTTCCGGGAAAGTTGAGCGTCGCCGCCAGATAAGAGGTTTGACCTCTTCGCGGGAAGAGCCGAGAACGACCGAAGGAACCGCTGGATGGAGGCGGCGACGGCTGCTGCTGCTGGACTTTTGATTCTCTCCTCCCCGCCGCCCCCCGGTGATAGTAAACTTCTCTTGCTTGCTTGCTTCCTTTTCTTTCTTTTCCATTCCTTTCTTCGTTCCTTTTTTCTCTTGTTCTTTTTTCCTTCTCTCCTTCCTTCCTTTTTCTTTTTTCTTCCTTTTCTCTCCTTCCATCTCCTTCCTTTTTCCTTTCCTTCTTTTTCCTTCCTTCCTTTTCTCTCCTTCCATCCCTTCCTTTTTTCTCTTGTTCTTTCTTCCTTTTCTCTCCTTCCATCTCCTTCCTTCCTTCTCTTTTTCTTCCTTTCTTTTCTCTCCTTCTGTCTCCTTCCTTCTTTTTTCTTCCTTTTCTCTCCTTCCATCCCTTCCTTTTTCTCTTGTTCTTTCTTTTCTCTCCTTCCTTCCTTCCTTTTTCTCTTTTCCTTCCTTCTCTTCTTCTTCCTTCCTTTTCTCTCCTTCCATCCCTTCCTTTTTCTCTTTTTCTTTCTTTCTTCCTTTTCTCTCCTTCCATCTCCTTCCTTCCTCCCTCCCAACTTAAACTGCCCCACAGATATTTTCTCATGACTGCTGTCCACCCTCTACCTGCTGGATCTTTGCAGCCACCACTGGTGGCCCTAACTGAACTCATGTTGAGTCCCTTGTCATGGTACATTTGGTTATAAATAAACGCCCCACATTCATACAACATACAAGCCACCAAAACGAACCCTGGAACCCGTCATACTTTAAGGTTAAACCTAACCAAGTGTGCATGGAGGCACTGTGTTTATAAATGATTTGGTTAAGTTATGGGGTGAATGCAGCCTTCATTCTATTACAAAGAACATGGCACGTCTGTCATGGAGGAAATTATATGCTTGCTTCAGGAAAAAAATATGTGAACGGTCAGCATCCATCTGTGTAATGTTTAATTTTAAATTCTTCACTCAGAGATGAGAATGGGAGTGAAAAATATGAAATGAAGCAAGAATGAACTGCCAATTCCCCAGTTGTTTTGGTCTGCCTCTCTCATCACCAGCCAATATCACCAATAATTAGGGAAGATAGAAGCTGCAAGACGTTGTATCACTGGAATAGTTCTGGAGTAAAAACTTTGGTTCGTGTAGCTTATTACCCTATTATTTCCATTAGCTGGATTCACTTATTGCACTAAACAAAATGAGTTGCTCAAATTTTGATCATTTGACTGCAGAAATGCTGAGACTGTTGTAAGTACGAGGACCAGTCATAAATGGCTTCTTTTGTTAGTCTTTAAATGAATGGCTATAAGTGGAGGACTACCTGTGGTGGTTAATGTACCACATACTGGAAGACTGAATTCTAGTCCTCCCTGAGACACAGTTGGGTGATGTTGGGCTACTCACTCTCACTCTCTCTTAGTCCTCGAAAGAAGGAAGCAAGAGAAATCACTTCAAAAATCTTGCCAAAAAAACCTTAGTCCAAAAACTGTCTCAAACACATACATAAGTTTATAAATATGCACAAATAGGGCGTGACTAATTGTGTGGTATTAAGTTGTTGTTGTTTTGACTCCTAATGACCACACAGATAGATCAATCCCATAAGAGATGCATGTTCAAAAAAATTTGACCAATAAAGAGGTATGATCAAAAAACTTTGGAGATGCAAAATATTAGAATGTGCAGAAATGAATAGGTTAACTTTGACAATTAAAGAGAAGGAACAAACGGAATATTATAAAGTATGGGAATCATTCTATCGATGGTTAGAGAATAAATATGAAAGTCAGAAATAAAAGACTAAAATATAGAAAATACGTTAATAATATTAGGGAAAGATGAGAATTGTTATAATAATCAGATATACTAAGTATATTAAGAATTAACACTAATGTAATGAATATGGTTGTAAATGTTAATTGTTATTGCACAAGATATTTGTACCTGGACGGCACACTGTTTAACGGATGATGAATTGTTTGTAAAATAAAATAAAAAACTTTAAAAAAAACTTAGGAGATTTCTGATGTGAAGGAAGTGTGCAAATAAGGGTCTGCAGTTCCACAAGAGCTGTTTCCAAGGGATCACCAATAAGGGCCAGCAGAGGACAACTTACCTCCAGTTACAAGAATCGGGCTTTTAACCATCATTCAATTTTATTCGCAGGACCCATGTTTATTTTTGAGAGTAAGCACATTTTGGGTTAAAAGCGCCAACCGATGGGGAAATCACCACCCCCACTTTTCAGCTTATCAAATCATGCCTTGAGAAAGCAGGATAAGAGTTTTTCAAACGATTGCTGTTAATTGGATTTAAGCGATCCAAGGGAAAGAAGCAGGCCTGTTGGTATGGCAGAATAATTAAAAGCGACAAATGAAGGAAATTGTATTCATTTAAGGAGTGTATTCCGTATAGAGCAGGGTTTCCTCAACCTTAGCAAGCTTGAAGTTGGGCGGACTTCAACTCACCAAATTCTCCAGCCAGCAACCTTGTGCTATGGATCAAATCCTCTCATTTTTACCTAATGTGCATTTCTAAAGCCAGCAATTCACCGCACTAAAAGAACACGCATGCCTAGAAAGATGCTTAGATAATTGTTTCGGAGTTGCTTGGAGCTCAGCTGAAGAAGGTTCCCACATGAAGTCAGGGCCTGATGATCTCCAGCTTCAGTGATTCTATATTAGAGATGCAACATCAAAGGGAAACAGACTGGGAGGGAGAAGGAAAAAATGCAAACTCGGACATTATCATATTAAAGAGAAATGATTGTCTGTGCTAATTATAGTCCACATGAAGGAGAAACCTGAACTTGCTGGCATTTGGCTTTCCCCTTGTTTTCCTGAGAAAAATAAACCCTGTCTGCTCGCTAGCCAGGATATTCCCTCTCCTTGTACAGAGTGGCTGAAAACAGAGGGACAACTGCTTTTATGGCCACTTATTCCTAAACAAACAAGCAAAGAGCAATCTGCAATGTCAGAGAGCCTATGGGTGCCAACGAATTAGTTCCAAAAAGATTCTTTTTTCTGCAAGACTATAAACAACGGATGTTTAGAGCGAGGGAGGGAATACAGAATTTGCTCACCCTTCCAGTTTCTCTTGTCTCTTTTTTTACCTTGGCTCACTTTTAGGAAAAATCAAGATGGCAGCTGCAACGGTGGAACCCTCCCACTGAATCATAAAACCCGCCAAGGGTTTGACTCTTTCACCAAGGGTCAAAAAAGTCGCAAGATGGCAGCTCCAACTTCGCAGTCAAAGTCTCACTCCTTTTTAGGTGTGTCGGTGCATATTAAAAACAGGAGGGGTTTGAAACACACAAGCGCAGCTGTCATTTGACCTGCTGGAGATGATCAGCTCATAGGAATGCCTTGGATGTATATTTTTTTCTCAAGTGTTTCCTCCAACAGTTCCAGCCCATTTTTTTTTAACTCAATCAAGGGTTATCGTTTTTTTTGCCAGTTTCTCCTTCCACATCATATTTTGTGCTGTTCTGTTTGGTTTTTCTGAGAATTATGCTGCTGATGGGGTCCTGGGTCCCCCCTTTTTTTCCTTTCTTTCCAACATCCAACTGATTGGAAAGAATAAAAGCAAAGCAAATTCTGTTTGATTAGCAATGCCAACCTGTGTTTGTTGAGCAAAGAATCCTGCCAGGAGGATGTATAACTGCTGTGCCTGTAAATATTCTTAGGTGGTTTATGCTCCAGAGTCAAACTTCCGTCACATTAAAAATGACAATTTGGTAGCAACTTCAAATAGTCTTGGCAGATGGGTATAAAGAGTTTTCAAGTTGGGGGCTTCAGGTTGTGTATTTCTGGCTTAGTGTAAAGTGCAAGACGTCTTGTGGAGGCTACTGCTACCCACAGAAGATAAAATGGACTTTGACTGCTAGTTGGAGTACAGGTAATCCTCAACTTACAACCACAATAGGGACCAGAATTTCTATTACTAAGCAAAGAGCTCAATCAGTGAGACCCACCGGATTTTACAACCTTTTTTTTGCCATAGTTGTTAAGTGAATCACTGCAGTTGTTAAGTGAATCATGTGGTCATTAAGCGAACCTGGCTTCCCTCATTGACTTTGCTTGTCTGAACCTGGCTGGGAAAGTCACAAATGCAATCACATGACCCTGGAACTCTGCAAGCATCATAAATACATGCTGCTTGCCCAAATTTTGATTGCGTGGCATGGGGATGCTGTGACAATTGTGAGTGTGAGCTCCAGTTGTAAGGCATTTCTTTTAGGGTTGTTGTAACTTGGAACAATCACTGAACAAATGGTTGTAAAGCTGAGGATTACCTATGTTTAAACCCGCCTCTGTTGTGCTGAGGTTGAACATTTGTAAATAAATGCAAAGCTTACAAAATGTTGGGATGCCTCCAGCAACGCTGAACGAGTGTGACACCCTGCTATTTCTCTCCACCCGGAAAAATAATGGGTAGGTAGGCTTAGCTATTTGTTCACCTTCATCAGCCAATCTGCTATTTCGAAGGGTCACCCAACCAGCGTCTGGTCTCAAATTTGGGTTTGACTGATCTAAAGAAAAGAATTAGGGGTGACGTGATAGCAGAATTCCAGTATTTGAGGGGCTGCCACAAAGAAGAGGGGGTCAAATTACTCTCCAAAGCACCAGAGGGCAGGACACGAAACAAGGGTTGGAAACTAAAGAGCAGCAACCTGGAATTAAGGAGAAACTTCCTAACAGTGAGGACAATTAACCAGTGGAACAGCTTTGCCTTCAGAAATCATGGGCGCTCCATCGCTGGAGGTTTTTAATAAGGAACTAGACAGTCACTTATCTGAAATTGTATAGGTTCTCCTGCTTGAGCAGGGGGCTGGACTAGAAGACCTCCAAGGTCCCTTCAGGTTCTATTCTATTCTATTCTATTCTATTCTATTCTACTCTACTCTACTCTACTCTACTCTACTCTACTCTACTCTACTCTACTCTACTCTACTCCATTCTTCTGCTCTGCTCTATTCTATTATTCTACTCTACTCTACTCTACTCTACTCTACTCTACTCTACTCTACTCTACTCTACTCTACTCTACTGTACCCTACCCTACCCTACCCTACCCTACCCTACCGTACTCTACTCTATTCTATTCTAAATTAAGATCTTCCTGATGGATGTACACCACTGCTTGAATCTCCCTTTTCTTAGATTCATGGCTGTATCTTTCTTCTTTTGATTAGATCTCTCATGGTTTCTCACCATTGGAAAAGTTCCAAAGCTGCATCCCCATAATTGTTAATTTGCTGAATGGTAAACCGGAAATGAGTAATTCAGAACCAAAGAGGGCTATCTTCATCCCCACCTTGTTCTCCTTTTACTGGCCCAGAACAACCGTATAATGTGATGCTGAACAATTTGCATTAAGAAAGACATAAATCTGTTGCTTAAGATGATTACGAAACAAAGAGCAATCTTCAGGCTCCCTCACCTTGCAATCACCAGGAACAAAATGAATATTATTTCTTCATTTATTTAGAAAATGTACAGAGAGCCCTCAACTTATGAACAATAGAAATTCCATTGTTAAGCAAAGGTGATTGATAAGTAAATCATGCTCAATTTTATGACCGCTTTGCCATGGTTGTTAGGCAGATCAGTGCAGCTATTAAGTGAATCACATGGTCATTAAGCGAATCTAGTTCCCCTATCAACTTTCTTTGTTGGAAACCAGCTGGGAAAGTTGCAAATGGCAGTCACATGACTTGGGATGCTGCAACCATTATAAACACATGTTGGTTGCCTAGCACCAGAATCTTGATAAGGTGATGATGCAGATTGGTTGTAAATCAAGGACTACCTGTATATGGCTGCTTCTCTTACTGCTGTGGCTCACTGGTTAAAAGCAGTACTGCAGTCCACTCTGCAGACTTGCAGATCAGCAGTTGGCTGATGGAATCCCACCAGCTCCAAGGTTGACTCAGCCTTCCATCCTTCTGAGGTCGGTAAAATGAGAACCCAG